>OMLM01020061.1:11687-28224 GCA_900302695.1 Helostoma temminkii | reverse complement strand
CACCTCCTCTCTCAAACTATATTTTTTATATATATATATATATGTATGTGTTGGTATGCAAGTGTGTGTGTGTGTGTGTGTGTGTGTGTGTATGTGAAGAGAAGACGAGTTGCAGGTTTGACAGGTTGAGTTGCAGCAAGAAAGCCATTGCTAAGACATCAGGCGACATGGGCGAAGAAACACAGCCAATGGACTACTGAAGACTGGAAGAAGGTGTTATGGACTGATGAATCAAGATTTGAAATTTTCAGTTCATCACACAGGGTTTTTGTATGCTGTCGAGTAGGCGAAAGGATAGTTCCTCAGTGTGTGACATCAACTGTCAAACATAGAGGAAGAGGCGTGATGGTCTGGGGCCGTTTTTCTGTATTCAGGGTCGGTGACTTGTACACAGTGAGAGGCACCCTGAACCAAAATGGCTACCACAGCATTCTGCAGCGCCATGCAGTACGCTCCGGTATGACCCTAGTTTGTCAGGGGTTAATCCTAAAGCAAGATAATTACCCAAAACATAAGTCCAAGCTGTGCCAGAACTACCTTAAGAAAAAAAAACAAGCTATTAAGCTTGAAAACATGGAGTGGCCAGCACAGTCAAGATTGTTTGGGATGAACTGGACAGAAGAGTGAAAGCGAAGCTACCTACAAGTGCCTCACTTTTACGGAAAAGTTCTGCAACAGAGTTGGGAAGAACTTTCTGAAGTATGTTTGATTTTCATTGTAGAAAAAAATGCCACAAGTGTGTTCAGTGTTTATATCTGCCAAAGGTGCCTACTTTGATAAGTCAAAAGTTTAGAATATTTGTTTATAAATTTATTCAATTTTTTCCTAAAAACTTAATTTGTTTTTTATTATATGCATTCATTTCAGAGTACAATGAGTCATTAAGCTGCATAATTTCCAATGAAAAATTGTGTTCTAAAACTTTTGACTGGTAGTGTATATACATGCACACACAACATGTTGTACTATGTTGTACAACACTTTGGTCAAATTATAAATATACTGACTTGACTATTAATTGTAAGTCATCAATTTTATACTGTCTAATATCAGTGCATCATACTTGTATCCAAACAGTCAAAAACAGCACAGTTATACACAGGTACTCACTGCTGACCTTACACAATGCCTATTTTAACAAGAACCTAGGTTCAGTTTTATAAAGGTTATAGCAATTTAATGCTCAAGCTGGGCAGTAAGCTAATAATTATGTAAAGCCATTGTGCTGCATACAATATGTGGGAAGGGAATCTAAGTGTACTTACCAGGTGACAGACAGAAAACTGAGGGAAAGGGAATCAATGGAGGACAATACTGGACCAATCTAAAAGCGAGGTAGATAGAAGAAAAGTGAAAGGACAAAAAATAAATTAAATTTGTAGATATTCAATGTGCCTCTGACTTTGACTTATTACAGTTATTCATCTTCAACCGGTACATTTACAGTAAAATTAGCAATGCTTGTTATGCCTTCAAGTGAGAAAGTCATAGATAAGTTGGACAAGAACAAAACACTGATCAAAGTGATTATGTTGATTACGTAAATTCGTAGTTTGGAATGCATTGTTACGTCACAATGTTTACATTTATCCTCAATTATGGCAGCTCCCATTTGCTGACATGCTGAAAATGTCTCTTTATCCCAAAAAGCCAACACAAAGATAAAAAAAATACAAGCATATTTCTGATTACAATCAGCACTACCAATGTTATTGTGCATTCAAGGACAGTACAGAGTGTAGATCATCTATGTTTCCAACAGTCAGAGCCCAAAAAGAGGCACCTTAAATATGACCACCCGCTCCTCCCCACCTCTCAATTAGGCCTACCATTCATACATCTTTTGTGATGAATAGCATCATTAAAACGGTTCCTTCATTCATAGATTTCATGGTAAGTGATAAATACACTAGTCTTTCTAACAGACATCATGGGTTAACCAAAGCATCAACTAATCAAAAAATAACTTATTCTAATAAGACTTTTAACAGAAAGGTGCTTCCTGTAAAAAAGGATGTTTTATGAAAGAGTAGTGGAAATTAGTTAGAAAATTAAAACAAAAGGCTCTACCTCCGCATGTACTCTGCTGTAGCTTTTGATTAGTAGGTATGTCACAGAGGATAAGAGAGACTGCTAAAAGCTTTAACTGTAAATGAAAAGTACAGTTGGGTCAAGGGGACTGAGAGTGGAGGAGTGTAACAGGAATGAAACTATAGAAGGAAATGGGATAATCCTTGTCTTGACAAGCTGTCTTATATTTATATGTCTGCACCAAAGACAAATTTTTTAACATTTCCTGTACTCAGCAGTGACTGTGATTCAGCGTGTGTCTCTCCTCACTTTGCTGTAATAGTTCCATCTTGCTTTGTCCTGGACAGGAACTGTGGTAGTAATGGTTTCTTTATACAATCACTTTGCAAGATAAACTTTTCCAGATAAGCGTGTAGGAAAAATTTCAACAACTAAGTCAGAACAAGTTTCTGTTTTGCAGACTGTATTTCTCTCTGGGATTATCATAAATTATGAATGTTGATTTTTGTAAACCCAATAAAAGTGTTTCCTGTGACTTGCCCTTTATTCCCTTTTGCATATAACTTATTATAGCTCTTTTGGCTACATTTTGAAGAAGCAAATAATAATGATTTATTGTGTGTATTATAAGTGACACTTTGGACATGCAACAAATACAGACATCTAACTTCTTGACCCTGCATAATGAGAATGTTATCCTGAATGGATAATTCTGTCATGATCCTCATTATCCTGTCATTTCCATTATTTGGCCATTTACATACAGCAAGTTCCCTGCCTATTACTTCCTCTATGGCCATTTCCTAAATGAGTCAATATTTCTTTGACTAGTAGTCTGCCAGTTGATCCACTTAATATTGATTATGCTCCATTTGCAGTATTCGACATTTGTAGTCATCTGCCTCCTTTGCCAACCTTTCTCTATCATGTGTATCTTTTTATGTGGATCAAATATTCTACATGTGAAATAGCCTACCTAGACAGGGTTTTAATGGCCTCCTTAGCCAGGCAAAAGTGAAGCAGGCATGGTCTTCACTGAAAAAAGGGAAGACATGACATGTCTACGTATTTCTCACTGGACCCCCTCCAGTTAGTGTACTAGCCTCAATTTTATAACCTTACATGAAATGAAGTGTGTACTACAAACACAAACGATTTTATGACTCAGGCTAAGCAGTCCAGTCCGTTTTCTTATCATTTAACCATATTTGTCTTTACGTTTTTTTTGGCAGGATCAGCTGAACATGGTTTCCATGGCCTCTTTAGCCAGGCAAAGGACAAGCAGGCATGGTCTTCCCTGAAAAAAGGAAGACATGACATGTATATGTATTTCTTACTGGACCCCCTTCAGTTTGCGTACCAGCCTCAAATTGAAGCAGATGATGCCATCATCCACCAGTATCAGCTGGACACAGCACATACACCCACCTGGACAAACAAGGGGGCACAGTCAGAATTATGTTTTTTGACTTCTCAAGTGCATTCAACACCACCCAGCCTGCACTGCTTGGTGAGAAATTAAAGATGCAGGTAGATACCTTTATGGTTCGGTAGATTATTTGCATTTAGACAATAAACTGGACTGGCCACACACACACACTCTGCAGCAACCTACTTAAAGACCCAGAGCCGACTGTATTTTTTGAGGAGGCTCAGGTCTTTCAATGTCTGCAGCACCATTACGGGGATGTTCTATGAGTCTGTGGTGGCCAGTGTCGTCTTCTATGATGTGGTCTGCTGAGGGAAGAGTATAAAGGTTGCACTTCAAAGGTTCACCGCTATATAATGTAAATCAAATATCATCTTGACTTTAGCTGCTACTACCAATAAATGAGGACAAAAGGCGACTGAGGTGAAAAAATCTATTGTTTGTGGGTACACTTTGTATAATGAATGGCTTCAGTCAGTCTTGTAACAGTAACATCTTTTGCAGTAGCTAGTAATTTTAGACACATATTCACATCTAGACAATATTTAACCTTACACGATATGAACTGTGCGCTACAAACACAAGCATTTATTATTACTGCATCAGGCTGAGCAGTTCAGTCTAAAGCTAAACTTCAAACTTGAACAATCACTCCTTTTTTCTGGCACCCAGTAGCACAGCAGAATGACATCTTCAGTATGTTATCACTGAGTGAGCGTGTAGTAGCAGGGAACTTTTTTTCTACCAGTTACCACCAGTACCAAAGAGTTAGTGACTGTACTTCAGCCATTGTTGTAATACAAGCTAACTAAACTTTTGTAGCCAATGTTAATGAATGTATTCAGGGGCTTATTTTGCCTCTGGTTCTGATATGCAAGCTTTAGATAACACAGATCCTGTGCAAAGCTCTTTTTTAAGATGTAAAAAGTGAACTGCTAGACAGCAGTCAGCAATAATACTCTTGGTTTACAATACTGATGCTAAGATGAAAAATAAAGAAGCTTTTGCCAAGCTGAGACCACCATTGTTTTTTACTGCTGAGTGGACATACTTTTTTTGTATACTGTCTATATTAATAACAAGCAAAGGATGGATGTACTTATGCAACCTGACAAGCTTTCCCCATCTACTCTTCTTCTTTGGTTCAATTAGTGTACGTGTCTATTTTTCGAAGCTGGAATTCCAAGTAACATTCAGCAATGCAGTAATAAGTCCTTTGATTAGGGCAACATGTAGACAAGAAGCTAGTAATCTCACTCCTACCTACCAGATTAAAATGTTTTAAACAGTGGCAGCTCTGCCATCATCACTCAACCAATGACAGCTCTACAGGGGAAACACACAGGGGTGCTGATTAAAAGGACAGCACTGTTAACACAGCCAACCACACATGCACTCCCACAGGTATCACACAATAGGATATGGCAGAGGAAGTGACATTATCCATGTCACCTGGATTAGGCTAATCTAAAAATAACATGCATGCACACAAAAAACTTTTACACACACACACACACACACACACACACACACACACACACACACACACACACACACACACACACAGTATAATGCAATGCAGTTATCAATATAAACTACATTAATCACAATAAACTCAGTGTAATTAACACATCACTGAAACAATTTAAAGCTTCTAACTTTCAGCAAATATACAGTACTGCATAATTGTTTTATTAAACTGCATTAATGTACAGTATGTATACCCACTAAACCATCATGTTGTGTACATCTTTTGTTGTACACAAACCCCATTGCCAGAAAAGTTTGGACTTCAGAGTCGGGACTCTAAAATACAATAAAAATGAAACCCTGGGATTTTTCAGTTTGCTTCAACTTATCTGATAAATGTACAACATAAATATTTTTAGTGTTTTCACTGACCAACTTAATTTTAAAAAATATTTTCTAAATATAAGCAATGTTAGGGTACCTGCAACACACTCACAAAGGTGTGGACACTACCACTCAAAAGTTTGAACACACATAGAAATAACTATTTGTAAAGAAAAAGAAAAGCTGATTTTGTAACATCACAACACTAATACAGTGTAGATGTTAATATTGTAAGTTGCCATTGTAGCTGGAAACACCTATTTTTAAAGAAATATTTACATAAATGTACAACAACCTATAATCATCAAACAGTAAAGTAATAAAACAGTTGAAACCCAGTCAATAACCCAAAGAAAACTAAAAACAATTACAGATGTACTCATGGAGATATGAAGAAATTATGTCTTTGTTGACAAATACACACTTTAAAACTAACTGTAATGTAAATCAAGGAAGTAGACTTTTGATACAGTTTATTATATTGCAGTACTGTCCACAATAATATCATTTTTTTTAAACCAAATCTAGTCGAGCAAGAGATTGGGCGGATCAAGCACTAACAAGCATATGTCCACACCTCAGGATGTCGACCTGACCTTAAGCCCAACACGCAGTTCACTGTGGGACTCACTGCTGGCTTCTTTGAGGCCATAAACAGCACCTGTCACGGTACTGAAAGGATAACTCATGTTGTGCCTGATGTCATCTATCTTCCACTTCTATACTTGTCTTCACTATGAAGGAAACATCAAACAACACCACTTCTCTGATGGAAAGAGGCGTCTGAGAAAACCCTGCCCTCTGTTTATCATGCAGCTGTGTTCCACAGGGGGACAGGATTTTTAAGAGGGTTGAACAAGGGTCACCAGATTGGAAAGTGATTCTGTGGCCAGTTCACATTGTATAATTTCACAGCATAATTTTCTTGGATAGAAATAACAGAACAGTGACAGTGGGAACAAAACTGGATGTTTAACAACGTGGTAAACATTAATGCTATAGTATGATATGTGTACAGTAAATATACAATTAAATTCACCAAAATTCACCAGTGTACCATTCCAGAAATGATGAACTACCATTCTTATGATGTTTAACTCTAGAGGTTTTTCCATTTGATTCTGTAATTACAGTAGTATTTGCACAAAATGTCTGTATCATTTTACAATATGAATTGTATCTAAAAAATATTTGATTAAATGTCTCACAATTTAAATTTAATCATGTATTATACATTATAAAGATGTGGCTCAAATAAAATGACTTATTCTAATAAACTGAAAATGAAATTTAAATAGGCAGCAAAGACAAATGGAGAGACATCTTAAAAGTAGAGAATGGTGGAGGAAGAGAGAAAGGCAGTCACGCAAAGAGAGTTGACAACACCAAAAATTTCACATACACTTTGACTTTTCAGTTTTTTCTTTTCTGTGTGATGCTGTCAGAAGCCAGCTCCCTGGGGGCCAAAGAGAGACAGGCAACCAGAGAGAGTAAAATCCAGGCAGACAGAAAAGGTGAGAGACTTTTTTTACTTAGTGAGTCAGAGGGAGAGTGAGAGAAAGAGAAAGAGAGAGAGAGCATAGATAACATCACTCTTTTGCCTTGAAAATGATGGATGACTGTCTTTAACAAGGACAAAATTACGTCTGGGTCTCTCTGCACACAAGCGTTGTACACAGGAAAAGCGCCTTTCGCCTTCCACCAATGTGCTAGCTAATTAGTGGAAATTAGTGGATTACATTAACAGTGGTGAAGACCAGGATCCAGAGCCATTATGATGGGACATGGCTGTTACTAGCAATGACAGGATGCCTCAGCTAACAGTGATAGCTATTATACAGCATAATTTGAGCTGGCGTAGTTTGGAAAAGTGTAAAGATGAAGACCCTGCAGACGCTGTAAATGTGCAGTGCTTCAGTGTTATTTTGGTCCTTTTCAGACATGAAATTTGTAATGTTGCATTCATCCATGTCTTTAAGTAATGCAATCCTGCTTTCAAGCCATGGATAAATATTCCATCATGCGTCTAGTCCAACATGACCTATGATATATAAAATACAATATCTTCAACCCCAACCTTGGTGAGACATGCCAATGTTGAGATCCTGGCACTGGAAAAAGCACAACATACTGTAAGTGGCAGGTATAGATGCTGGTAGTTGCAGAAAAGCATAATATGTTTCTTGCCACCTGCTGCTTCTGTTGTGGTGATTCAAGTGGTTGCTCAGTTTGATACTGGCTATGTGCGGGATTGCATCTTGCATATGTTTTAATAGCATTTGTTTATGACGATGTGTGCAATCAATGCTTTTAATCAAAGTAGGCTAAGCGAGGTTGCCATTTTGCATAAACGATCTTACAGTTGACAGCAAGTATATCCTAGCCTAACCACCCGACCCGAGCCAGATTATATGTTCACATATTAAACAGCTTGCAGGGAAGAAGTGTGATTTTGTTGTGGCTTTCTGGTTTTTTTGTTTGTTTGTTTGTTTTTTGAGGAAAAAATAAAACACATTGGTCTGGTCTTAAATTTGACCTCACACGACTGCCATCATGACTTTATACAAAGCAATTTCCCTCTGGGATTAATAAAGTGTTTTGAATCTTATCCCACTAAGAGTCATTTGGCAATCTTTATAACTGATAATAGTTAATATTTTCATCAGCAAGTGGTGTGTTTTACATCTCACTTAAGTTTACTTGATCCTCTAGCCATGCTTTTACATGACCAGATGATATTTCTGCAGACACATTCTACATTTAGTGTATAAAGCATCACTTTTACTTAACAGCAGATATAACTGGAAAGTACACACAACTATGGAACAAGGAGAAAAAAGTAATTTGAAGAGGATTTTTTTCCTCTCAAGTAAGGGAAATTACTATTGAGTAATTGTCATTATGATTAAATAAGTGCAACTTGAAGAGAGTGTATATATAATATGATATAAACTACAATGTTTTCATGTGGTATAATTGTGTCATTTGGGAAAAAATGTCTCCCAACATTTGCCAAAGGAAGATTTACAACACCTCTTATGATATCCTTTGATTGTGATACTTCTCTAAACTTCACTTTACTTCTACAGTTTGTTATGATAGCCATCTAATGGATTTATGTGCTAAGCCTAGAGGTTTGTTTAAATGACATGTGAGAAGTGGCTGATGAAAAATGGCTGGGGGCCTTTGACAAATATTTGGCACTGGTCAGAAATCCATGTGGGAACCTTTAGTCTTATGCTGTGTGCTTATACAAAGTCTAAAATTAGTTTGTTTCTCTCATTGCAAGTGTTCAAGGAGCATTTTGTACTTTTATGAGGCAGATGTAACCAAAATTATATTAAAACCCACTAAACACAAATTAGTTAAATTAGTGTTAAATACTCTGGATATCTGCATACCAACAGGCATTCCCTTGTAGAAATCCTAATATGCCAGTCAATAATAAAAAAGAGGCAATTGTGCCATGCTCTATATCCTGTATTTGAACTTACGTAGCTTAGCAGGTATAAAAAACAAGCTCAGTTAAATGTTTTAAATGTTAGATAACAGGTAGGATTTGTTATCATGTACAGTAGTTAACTGATTAAAGATGCTCTTCTGGCACACAGTGTCCACACACACATGCACACGTTTGTCTCACTACATTTGTGACACTCATAATACATTCCTTAACCCTAACCATCACAACAAAATGCACAACTCTAAACTTCATCCTAACCTTAACAAAAACCCAATTCTATCGCTAATCTTAAAACCTAGTCTTAACCCTGAAAATGCTCTTTGAACTTTTTAGGACCGGCTAAAATATCCTTACAAATCCAAAAAGGCCTCGCAAGAATAGCATTTACCACACAAGGAAATGAAGACATGCGCGCACATGTGCACACATACACGCACACCTCACTCATTTGTCAAACATACAAGAGCAGGGCTGTAGAAAAAGGAAGAGGCAACATTCTTGCTGTTTATCTAGTCATCTGATCTAGCCAGCGAGTCATGTGTTGAAGCTGTGTTTGAGACTCAACAACACGCTTTGGGCTAACCCCAACCTAATGTATTCTGCTAGGTTTGCACTGTTTATTCTTTCACAGTGTCTACTATCTTAATATGAATAAATTACATCCCACCTGAAACACATTAATGCCGCAGTTCTTTTTAGAAAACATTGTCACAACTAAAGAGCTTACTTAAGACCTCTTTGTTTGACACATTTGTATCTTACTGGTTTAATACTGCAGTGAAAATGCTTATATGTGTATCTGAAAACAGCATTCTCATCCCACAGCCAGCTCTCTTTTTCTCTACCAGCTGAAGCCCTTGTTGTAAGAAGCCCCACATAAGAACTGCTCTGTACTAGAGATGGTACATTATCTCTGATAATCAAAGGACAGGTTTGATTTGGCTCTCACTTATGTCACACAAACAATCAGCACATAAATAGACAACAGACAAAATCAATGAGTGACTCTAAAGGTTTCTTAATTTCCTCATCCAAATATTGACCATGTGATAAATGAAGTCATTATTTTGCTGACTTTAATGATTCTTGTCAACGTGTTGTAAATCCATTTTCTCTCTATTATTGTGCTTGGCTGGGTAATAATAGCTCTCCAAGAGAGGGTGGTACGAAAATTTTGCATTCTGGAGCGAAGGTCGACAGTTTAATTGGAAGTGCAAATTACGTTCACGTGTATCCCCATAGTGGATTGAGCCATGGGTAAAGTGCACGTGCACACCATATGTGCATTTAAAAGGAAGAAAGGTGCAAGGAAGGAGGAAAGAAACAAAGAGTGTAGGGGTGGGTGGGATACAGCTCTCCTGTTCAGTTCCATTTTTAGAGCCATGTGTGTAGCTGAACTACAACTATTATCACTCAAGTGTTGTTTTTACTCCTCAAAGACTCTTTCACACAAACCAGGATGCTACTGAATCAGCTAAGCTAATGCTGCCAATTTTTTGTTAAGAAAAAGTAAATATTGACTTCGTGACTACAGCTCCCATCTGTTGGTGTGAGAGTAAACAGCTCTCTCTCTTTCTGTCCGCTTTGTTTTCTCTCTCCATATCTCTCTCACCCTCTCTGCAGCTGGCTCAGAGTCTGCAGAGAATACCCCTGTCATTATATTCACCCTCCAGCCACATTTACCCTTGTAGTGAAGACATACTCTCTCATCATTGATCTCTCACTTTTTTTAAGCAGCCAATACTGCACTTGTATATTAATCTGGATCGGCGAGGGTTGAAGCCATGTTTTGATCAGCTATGTTGTGTTTGAAGCTGAAACTGGTGGAGTGAAGTGGAGTGGAGGGGAGTAGTTTATCAGTTCAAAGAGCAGAGGGTGATGCTGGGATTTACTAAGCCTTTTAGCAGTGTCACAGTCCAGTGGTGGTACTACATGTCCATGACAAGAAAGTGTTTCATGTTGTATCTTAGAGTGCTTACTCTGTAAAGCACTAACCTGGAATGACTTTGCTACTTAGAACCAAAAGACAATGCTCTAAAACTACAAAAACTCAAACAAGCAAAAATCTAGACTAGTGATTGTGGGTTATTCAAAACAGGATCTTTCAGTACATGAAGATGAACATGACACTGCTTTGGTTTCATTTTAGATGGTCATTTTCTTCCTGCTACTGGAATATATTTAAAGATGGATTGTTTTTTGTTTGTTAGTTTTTTCCCCCTGTCATTTTGTGTTGATACTGACTACTGCTACCACTGCTAGAACTTTACGGGCAGTGTTGATATATGACTGGTATCTGAGTGTTCACCTTATGGAAAAATATCATTGGAGGTGCTTGACTTTTAGATTGAACAATGCCTTTAAATAAGTCCCATGTCTTAGATTATTACAGTGTGCGGGATATTCTTATACAGCAGAATCATTTTCATTAGAAATTGTGTTCTCTGTGCTATGTGAGAATCACAGATTACAGTGACAAACAAAATAAGCAAACCTACAGAAGATGATGCCAAATATGCCAAATTATATTTTTTACATTGATTATAAATGTCATTAATCTAGATTTAAGTTAGACATTCTTTCCCTTAGCACATACTATATCACCTCACAGTGAAGTAAACTAGAATATTAATGCATCCAGATAAAATATATATATAGTAATCAAAACAACATACCAACTTAACTAACAGTTAGACCAGACTTGTAGGATGCTTTCTTAAACAAATTTTATTGTATTTTTACCCCTAAGGTATTATGGTGGCATGTTTCCATTTTTCATATGTCAAATTCCTGAATATTAAATAAGTACTTACAATTAAGGAACATCCAATTTAGAGATAATAATTCTATATATGTATATGAAAATTAATCAGGACCAGCCAACAGACAGCATTCATGCTACATACTGTATTACATCATTAATACAGAACATATTATAGAAAGCAATTACCTCTTAGTCCCTTACAGTTTCTGCAACAGCAGCTGCCACACAACCTGCCTATCAGTGAGTGATTTCTAGCTTTGGATGGATGAATACTGCATTGGTCTTGTATGAAAGGTACAGTGAAAAATGTTGACTCTTGCTTTCATGATTCAAAAACAAATTGCTTCCAGCTCTCCAACTTGTTTGCAAAACAAAGAGGAGGAACAGCAACAGTAATCTCTAATGAGGCCTGAAGGACAGAGCTACAAAAAGGTAAAATAAGAGTCAGATATCTGCTCTAAATGTTAAACTGCAGGAAAATCTCTTTTTAAATCCTCACCTTAAATGTTTGTTTTTTACTTTGTCATTATTTTTTTTTCTTTTTTGTGATCCAGCAACACATTTACACACTGAAATATCCAAATTACAAAACCTGTCAGGTAAACTCAGAATAAATGAGGCTGAATGTTTTATATATATGATGCATACATCTTAATCAACTGTCTAAATAAAGAGCAGGCTATAAATAAGCAATCACAAACTGGATGCTCTGGAAAGAAGAAAGTAATAATAAAAGAGACTAATTTATACTAAATTCTGGGAGAAAAGCCTTTTCATCAATTGCTACCAGATAGTTATTAAATGATAGCGCCTCTAGACAGAACCAAACCGTGAGGTAACAACAATAATAGAAGAAAAAGACGTGTGCTGAGGATGAAGAAGCTGTAAACTCACCAGTTCAGCATTAATAATGTTCAGTGGAAGAAGTTCATGTCTTGACCTGCACAGACAAAAAAGGACATACGGTAAGAAGGAGAGAATATTTCATAAATCAGAGAGGCCTGAATAAGGACTTATTTGGCTAAGGTATAAAACCCTGCTATACACTAGGAAGGGCAAGAGAAGTACATACCACATCCCACTACTCTGCTGCCAAGGAAAAATGAAGCCGTTTACTATATTGCTTGTCAGCCTTTAACAATAGTGACAGACATGGGCTGTGATTCAACAGGTTTACTCCATACTACAGAACCACAACCGCCCGAGGTGGCTTTGGTGGTTGAAATTTTGGTGACATTTTATATTTTGAGACCAGTTGGCAGACTGTAGTTGAGAAACTCTCTGACATACTCTGGAGAACAAGATATACGACATGCTTTGAACTTGAGTACATTTGTTATTGCATTGCATTCAGTATGTTAAGGTGATCAGACCCAGGGTTTCTGTATGAAAGGCGCTTTTGAGGTCCTAAAACATGACTGGCATCTATGTCAAGGCTGCTGTGGCAAGATCTTGTGCAATAAAAAAACCTGATAGTCAAAAAAAGAAAGGAATGGAATTGAAGACCACCAAGCAAATCCAGACCAGACTCATATAATTTAAAAAAGCAGCACCAGAATAAAGTACGGACACAATCCAAATAGCATACCACACCTTCAAAAAGAAACAAGCACCTGAGAAGCACAGTAACCTGGCAGACAGGACAGATTCCAGCTTAAGTCCCTTTAGATTAAACCTTCAAGACATTCGCCATTATGCCACTATGAAAACATACATACAGAGAAACAGACATATACAGCCCTACAGCTACATTGAAGCTCATCATAGAAATACCAGCATCCTAACGTAAAACATTATATAACGCATGTTTCAGACACATTTCATAGCCTAATCACCCTTACAACTATGACTGCAAAACTGTCAGAACATTTGCAAATTTTGAGAATGCAAAGATGGGCTTAACAATTGTGTGTCTGTAAGGTTTACCTTCCAGTTTATTCATTACACTTATCTTTTCATCAAATAGTGGAAATATAGTTTTGTTAGTGGCTTCTCTGTGGCTAAAGGACAAGACAATGTTATTCTGTCTGGCTAAATGCACTGCGATATTGGAAAGAAAATAATGCAATGTTCTTTCAATCTTAATTCTCTAACAGTAAATTCAATTGCCCACCCACCACCTTAAGCGTAAGCCATACATTTCAAACAGAACACATTAAGATAATTTCACTCTGTTCAGAACGAAATATCAACCAGGGGCATGTGGACACACTCGTGAGGAAGGTTTATGGAAAGTTGTATAGGTATCAGCCTGCACCCAATCTTAAAATTAGAGATCTTTATATAACATGATAATGAAAATGTACCATAGGATGCAAAAAGTATCAGTTTTTGTCTTATAAAATAAAATTATTTAAACTAGTAATAGCAGGTCATAATCATGATCACAACACAGCATTTACGCAAAACAATACAGATTATCATTAAAATCCTAATCATCCATCCTATTTTAATTCTATTACAGACTAAACATTCACCAGAGCAGCACAGTGTTGTGCATCGCTGATAATAATCAGAAATTTCAGTTTTTATTTTAGTTATTAAGTGCATCAAAGACTTAACACTTTCTTTGTGATCTTGTTAAAAAGTAAAGAAAAAAAATAATGAAATCAATGCACACCCCTATCTAACCTTTAAGCTTCTTAGTCCATGTCTATTCATCAAAATGCTTCGCAGTCTGGGTTTAAGCCACAGGTAAGGGATTGTTATTATGTGAGAGAGGGCAATGTTTGCCTCTGTAATCACCAGTGAAACGTTTCCGCAGTTATGTCAATAAGCCAGACCAGAATTTGTTTTTCTTTGCATAATGGTGACAATCTTTCATGTGCAACAGAGGAAACACTTGGGAACGACAGATGGGAGACACGTATGAACTATTTTACAAGAAAAAAGGGGTAAATATAGCTCAGGGCTCACACAGTATATGGGGACAGAGAAGGTCAACAATTAACAGGTGAAATACCCAATACAAACGCTTGTTAAGGCACAATCTACATTAATTCATCAATATTTTCACGGCTGACAACCCAAACAAAACTTTGAACATATACGCTCTAATATATGACAACATTTTTGCAAACAGACCTACAGAGCTACCTATAAATTATGTAGAAATAACAGTCGTCCTGAGGATGTGCAAAATAAGACCTGCTGCTTTAACCTTAATAAAAATGGACGAGGACGCCTGGATAGTAAGATGACATTGATTTCACCTACAATCGATGTCAAGGTAACAACTTCCAAAATCAGTCATTCAGCATCATTTTCATTGATGCATCCAGATGGAGTGAATAGACTGAAAACAGACTTAACACTGACACTTATGATAGACTAACATACACACATAACAAACACAGCTTCTGTGAGACGCTAGACTTTGTGGTTGCCCTGACAGTAAATCAAAGACACCTGGTTGTCTAGGATGTATGCATGCCAGCTGCAGCTCCCAAATTAATTTAGCTGCCTGTTACCCCGACCAGCAGCAGCAGCCTTCTGGTGAACCAGTTCAACATATTAATTCAACATTATATTGAAATTCTCTGGCAGGTCAGTAGCCACAAAGTGTACACATATGTGTAAATACATAGATATAACAAAGCAGTTTGTGTCGGTTTATCCGTTGACTTTTATGGGCACTGTGCAGTGCGCCTGCCAACGGCCGGCTGCTTTCTGCTCTGTCCCGCTATAGCTAGCTCCGCTGGCTAGCCTCCCAGCCGCTGGGAACATAAATAACACCTGCATTTCATTAAGTTTTCAAGCCGCGGAGGCTCTTTGTTGTGTCGTAATTACCTGGAAGAGAAACCACGGCGCCGAGCAAAGCGAGAGTCACGTTTAATTGGGTATAAAATTGCTAAAGGTCTATTTCAATGCATGTAGCTAGCTAGCTAGCAGAGGCTACCATATCCAGCTGTGTGTATGTGTGAGACAGAGACAGTGTGAGGCAGAGAGAGGATGTGTGATAACTGAATGATGCGAGCAGGATTTGGAGTAAGCCTCTGAAAGCTAGCGTGCTGGAGTTAAATCAAAGGTCCTGTCCTCCACTGCATCAGTGTAACAGCTAAACACATTAAATTCAGCACAGTCTACGTTTAACGGAGCAGTCAACACAGTAACTGAAGACTCAGTTAACAGCTATGAAAGACATCTGAAATATCTTTGGTTTTTTTCTTACGTGGTTTCGGTATTAGAGATGGGGACGGGATTAATCCGACGACGGAAACAAACACTGTATTTTGCAGTGTCCGGGTCGAGGTCTCCTCTCCTCTTCTCTGTCTGTGTGTCTTCCAGCTACTGCTGCTCTATCCCGTCTCCCTGCTGCCGGAGTATCCCGGTGCTCTTGTACCACAGCCCTGATGCGCTTTGATTAGAAACAACTCTTCAGCTCTGCAGCGCGCCCCCCACCACCACCACCAAACGTGCCTGCGCGTGAATTGCCTGCGTGCGCGATCGCGTCTGAGTGTGTATGAAACGTGTGCGCAAATGAGTGAATGAGTGTGCCTTGGGTTGACAGAGAGTGAGTCATCCAGCAGTAGCAGTCCTCCTTGCTCTTCTAACAGCTGACTACAGTAATCGCCATGCGTTGATACAGACAAACACAGTCTCCCTTCCCCATCCTCCCTTGGTAAAGGCAAAGTATTACTGCATTGTTTGTTTTAGTGGCTACCGTGTGACTGGCTCAGACGGTGCTCAGTGGTGAGATCATTAGACTTGTATTTCTGGTATTGCATGGACTGCACAGTTGACACAAACTGTTTGCACACTTTACAGTGCTGCCACTTAAAACTGATCAAATTACCGCTTTTGCATACCTTCAACAACACAAGGATAAGCATATAACACAAGTATAAAAAATTTTGCTAAATTATTAAAAATAAAAATTAATTACAAAACAATTGAGGCACTGTGGCACTCCAAACTGTGTTAAATGAATCCTGTTTCTTTCTTTCTTTCCTTCTTTCTTTTCTTTTTTTTATGAGAGTGTTATCGGCTTTTATTA
>OMLM01020060.1:10554-24991 GCA_900302695.1 Helostoma temminkii | reverse complement strand
CCTGCTTATAACCTCTAGCCTCAAGTTTTACTGTATGTTATTGGTTTTTAACTTACATCAGTAAAACATTGTAAAGGTGAACTGCTTGAAACCCCTACCTGCAAATTAAAATTTATTTTTGTTTTTTTTTACCTAAAATAGTAAAAAAAAACTGAGTGTGTAGTGATTGCAAGCTCTCGCCTTAAGTTCAGTTCTGGTTTTGGAGATTTGTAATTTAAAACAGCAAAAGAAAAATTGAGGGTAAAATGCTTGGGACCTTTCCTCTCAGGTTTAACAGTATTTTTGTTGGTGTTCAATTGAAAATGGTAAAATTGTGAGTGTGACGTCTGACAGACAGGTTGACAGATAAGGTCAGACAGGAAACACTTTGGACAAAAAGCCTCTATTCTTTTATTTTCAATACCATTGATCAACAGCATTTAAAGTAGCCTCAGAAAATATAGAAAAGTTCAGTGTCATATTTACATTCTATCTCAACTATCTCAAGGAAACTGAGGGTGATGTGCTTAAAACCCCTAACTTCATTTTGCAGGTTTTTAACTTACAATAGTGTCAGAAAAATGATCAAAACATAATGAAGACAGAGTCTGATGCTGGTCTCTGTTGAGAAGTTTTACCTGCACAAGGAGACAAATTGTGCAACAGGGTTGCACTTGCCCGACTGACTTCACTTATTAAAAAGTCTTCATACAGAAAAAAAAAAACAACACAGATATCTTAGACAGGTTGGGATTGTTTCTTATCATCCTTGTTGTCCGAAAGTGTGTAAGAAACCCCTTCTGGTGTAAAATAGAACCTGGAAATAAAACACATCTAGTGTAGGTGTTAAGAAACCTCTTCAGGTGTAAAATAGAACCTGGAAATAAAACACATCTAATGTACAACATAGTTTCACGTGTATCATCATTTGTATTGTGCACATCCCTTATTTTAGATGTATAACTGTTTGTTAGATTTTCATTATTCACATCATGTATGGTTTGCTACAGTACATATGAAGCAAGGTACTTATAGTTCAACAACGTTCCAGCTATTCTCGAGATCCTTGCAGTTGTCTGGGTTTCATCCTTCGGTGTCCCTTTGTCGATACATTGTCTTTGTTAAGGTGGTATCGATCAGTCTCTGCAACAATCCCCTGATGCATGGGATACAACAGCAACCACATGTTATTAACATTTCTGCTGTAATGTCAATAAAATGAGCAAAGAAGACAACAGTGTGCTTCATTTTCCAAACCACTGTTGCATCCAGCTGCCAAAGGGATCCTGTATGCCTGAGTTCCCTGCATATTCCTCAGACAGGGTAGTGAAGCCATGAAGTGCCTTAATGATGTTGCCGTCGGGGGCTGTGTTGTTGGGGATGAAAGTACAGCAGAATGTACTGAACATCTTGCAGACGTCCCCCTCCTTGGCCAGCAGCATGTCCAGTGCCATCTGATTCTGCCAGGCAATTAGAGAAGTAGGACCCAGCTGGTCAGCAATGCCTTGAACTGCATCCCTCATGTAGTTGACAAATCTCTGTTGGTTATAATAAATATGGTTAACCAATCAACATTTTTATTAATAGTGGTTCACCAGAACAGAAAGGACTCACACCCTGCAGCCACTTGGTTACGGGCTTTGAACTCATTTGGTACCCCTCTTGGTAAGCCTATACAGTCTATATACACATGGTTTTCGAAGGACCCTCCAGGGGATCTTCTATAGTCAGTGGACCATTTTGTACATTTGTACTGGTGACAGGCTTCCTTTAGCTTGTCTCCTAGCTTACTGAAATCACCTGTAGGAAACATTATTATATGTAAAGGGGTGCAGCTGCCCTGCCAATCAGGTGGTAACCTTCCCCTCAGTTTCATGTCTCCACACAGCCACCAGAGGTCTGCCCTCATAAACGTGATTTATGAACCAAGAGGCAGACAGATTTCCATTGCTGGTGGTGATGTTGAACTCTGAAGCACAGAACATTTTTGGCAAGGTTCCTAGTGGTATCCCAGACCCCATTCTGATGAAACAGATGTAATTACCAGGATAAGGTATTACACCTGGGCGGTTGTCTATAGCTTTGGTCTTTGGATACAGTAGGGACAATGTTGTACAGTTAGGAGCTGATTTCCTTTTTGGGGTAAATAGCCTCAGGGCGTACTGAAGGCTAGATGGGTCATTGTTATTATTTAATCTAAACTGAATTGTACCCAATTGGGGCCTAGCTTTGGCGCATGCAATGCAATTCTTTTGTCCATTTTGTGAGGCTGTATACATCATCCACTGCAGCCATTCATTGTTTTCAACAAACCCAGTTTCCAAGGCCAATTTGTGAGATTGGTTAGATAGGTGACACGGCCGTCTATTGGATTTATGTCATTAGTTAGGGAAGTAGTGTCAATGACTGGTGACACCAGTTTAATTTTGAGCTTCTCTTGCCAATCTCCCCATGATGGTGGTGTACCGGTTCTATCCACCCCTATGACTATTTCAAATTTATCTTTATTTTTGCCAATTTTGTCATCTGTCACTATTTCACATAAGTCAACTGAGACAGTGGCATTCTTTGTTACTATTATTATAATCTCTTCATAAGTCCTCAATACTTCACGAGGTGTTTTTATGCAGAGTAGTGCCACCCTATTTGTCTTTCATACCAGATGATGGGCAGAGATGGGTACCATGGTGACGATAGTCATGGTCAATATTACACTTGTTGTTCCCCGTATTTCACAGAGTCCTGGCTGCCTAAATGGGTGCCACGGTCTCTGTCTCTCCATTTAAATTTTTTGTAGAGTCTAATGAAATGTAGTATGAGGAGGATTAGGGTCAGTATTATTGCTATTGTTACACTAATGGTGATTGCTATACTCCTGATATCCTTCATTCCAGGCAATTAATGCTCTTCCTCCTGGGGTCTCACAAATAGCAATGTGGTTTCCATCACTTGTTACCTAACACTATCCCCTATCCTATTTAGTCACACCCTAAACTCTCTTTGGCCGTTGGTTTCTTCACTGAGGTTGAGATGAGCTCTCCCACTATAAGGAAGGCCCCCTTTTGTAATCAGTCTTCTGCCTCCACCAGAGTGGTGGTGCACAACTAAACTTTCCCTTTGGCGTTTTGGACGGGCTTTACTAATTTATAGTGAGTGAGATGGACCCAGAATGTTCTTTCTGCTATTTTCACAGAATTGGGTGTGTTGAGCAGTACCTGGTACTGCCCTGCCCACCTTGGACTTGGCCAGTTTATTTTTTTGATGACTTTGATCAGGACCCAGTCTCCTGGATCTCTGTCTGTGATTGGTTTACCTAGAATAGATCTAGCAGAAAAGACTTATTTGCTCATTAGTATTTGCTCATTCTCATGTAATCTGCTAATGTTTGTTCTGCTTCTTCATCCGGTCTCTGAAATAGTTTCAATAGTTTCAATTGTGGAAAAATGTAGGGCCTGCCATACATTAGTTCAAATGGTGTTAGTCCAGTCGCTTCTGGGGTTATTCTCATATTTAACACCACTATATGTAAACAATAAACCCAATTCTTTTCTGTTTCTTCCATAGCCTTTTTCAGTTTGTTTCTTAATATTCCATTATGTCTTTTTACCAGTCTTGGGGTAATAAGCACAGTATTTTTTTTATGTTATTTTTCAAATATTGAGCTAATAAAGTTGTACTGACTCCCATTATCACTATATACTTTTTCCAGTATCCCAAATCAAGGAATAATCTCTTTTACTTGTGCTTTTGCTGCTGTTGAGATGGAAATTAAGGTTTGGGAAATTATTCTATTTTTGGTTTTAAATCCATATGTTGTAAACACCTTCTGTATTATTCTTACCATCCCTCCTGCTTAGACATGACAAAGCCCATGGCTCAATATTGCTGCATCATGTCCCGACCTCATAGGTTACATGGACACACAAACGAAAGCAGCCGAAAAAGCAGACGAAATCTGCCCTGTGCCACTTTTTTCCTGTTTTATGATCAAAGATTTTTATAGGCACAGAAAGGTCTTCTTTATGGATTTTACTGTTTGCCGTTTTTACAAAAATGATTTTATTTATCAATTTCAGGCACATCATCAGGGTGTATTACTGTTTTTGAGGCTCCAGAGTCACATAAAAATGTAGATTTCTCTTTCATTTGTTTATTTAATTATTCATTTATTTATTTTTATTGTTAGAGTGATTTCTGGTTTCTCTTCAACACTTCCTCTTCTCCCTCACATTTCTTCACTTACTGGTTCCTTCTGAACATTTATCTCTCTGCTCTAGTCATGTTATATCCTTTGCCTGCAAATCCTTCTCTGCCTTTTCTCTGTCTACAGTCTATTACCCAATGTCCCCGTTTTCCACATACGAAACACACTCTCCTGGTTTGATATCTACCTCGACATAAGATCTTCATTAGTGCCATTCATAACATATGCTGTGGCTTCACTACATTCCACAATAAATGTTTGACCTTTTTTTTAATTTCACTTATTGTCTTATATAACGCTCTGCATGCCATGCCCAATCAAGAGTGCTGGTTATTTGAGCCGTACGGTGGGTGACCATATGTTTTGTCACAAAACTGCTAATTTGAGGTAGGCATCCTATTAGGAACGCATTTTTTTATTGTTGTTCATAGGCTGTATGTCACCCGGTGGTGTAGCTACTCCACTGTGTGCATCAAAGACTTCTTTAAGTCTGTAGTAATGATTAGGTACCTCTATCATAGGAAATGCCTCTCCCTCATCTGCATTAAATGCTGGAGGACTCTACTGCTCCCAGACTGATCTCCATGCTTTCCCTGATCTGGTTTTGTGCCAAGGGTACAGGTCTCCAGGCAGCTTTCTAGTTGGCACTTTAGGGATTTTGGAAGGTCTGGATACATGTGTGGCAAATGAGGAGTGTTTTGGTCTGGTGTGTACAGAGGTGGAGCCGTAGCAAGTGCATCAGAGTTATCTGGAGTGGGTGGCAGAGGCAGGGGCAATTCTACAGTGGGGTCTGGGTCCCTCCTGCCCAGTACCAGGTTAACACCAAATTATTATCTTCCTTCCCTCTTCCTGACTTATTTGGCTTATTTTTTCTTTCATAACCATATTTTAGCTTGTTCCAGACCATTATTTTTATTTACCTTTTTACCTTCTCCCCAGTCCCACTTTTCTTATATCAGATTTTGCTGATTTTGAACAAATTTTGTGCATCTTTCTAAGGTTAGTTTCTTATTAAATCCAATTATTATTTATTATATTATGTATTTATCCATTCATTTATTTTTGGTAGGTAATAGTAGTAATAGTAATAGTAAAAAAAAGGTGAGGGTAAAGTGCTTGCAAACTCTCACCCCAAGTTTAACTCTATTTCTGCAGGTTTTTACCCTAAAATAGTAAATAATGTGAAGGTAAAGTGCTTTGTCACTTAGATTAGTAAAGAACTGTAATGATACACTGCTTGTGACCCCTCTACTTAAGTTTAAATATATTTTTATTTTACTTTATTGGTTTTTAGGTTAGAATATTAAGGATTGTAAGGGTGGGGTGCCTCAAGTTTAACTGTATTTTTGTTTGTGTTTAACTTGGAATAGTAAAAGGCTGTTAGGGTGAACTGCTTGCAACCTCTCTCCTCAATTTTAACTGAATTTTTGCGGGTTTGTAACTAACAGTACAAAGTTAGTTTTAACTGATAGTATAGAAATGTTAGGGTGAAGTACCCCCAGCGTTTACCCTCAAGTTGAAGTGTATTCTCTTCCATTTTTAACTAAGAATAGCAAAAAACTGTGAGGGTGAACTCCTTGCTACCTTTCCCCTCAAGTATAAATCTATTTTTGCAGGTTTTTAAAGTATAATAGCAAAAAACTGTGAGGGTGAAGTACTTGTGAGCTTTTCTCTGAGGTCTATCTGTATTCTTAAGTTTGTTTTGGTTTTAGGTCTAGCATACTAAAAAGCTGTGAAGGTGAAGTGCCTTAAGGTAAAGTGCTTCTCCTCAGTGAATTCTGGTCAGAGCAATTATTGGGTAAATATGTTAATAAAGTGCTAATAATTTATTAGGTTACCTAACAAACACCTGTGAAGTGCTTGCGACCTCTCCCCTCAGGTTTAACTGTGTTTTTGCGGGTTGTAAACTTTGAATAGTACAAAAATGTGAAGGTGATGTGCTTGTGACTTCTTCTATCAAATTTAACTATACATTATTGGTTTTTAATTTGGAATAGTATAAAAAACTGTGAGTTGAAGTGTCTCTGACCGGTTACCTCTATTTCTACACTTCTGTAACTTACAATCATAAAAAAAATGTGCTTGCAACCAATCCTCTCAAACTTAACTTTATGTTACTGGTTTTTAACTTAGAATATTAAATAATTGTGTGGAGGATATGGAACTTTGTGATGCCCCACTGACAGTTCATAAAATCCAAAGAGCAATTAAGGGTTAGAATAGTATAGCATAGTTTTCTCTACAGTACACCACAGGCATTTGGTTTTGTAAACATTTCAACTGGATACGACTACTCTAAAACACTGCACACAATAGAATCAAGATCAATGGGACATCCATCCATCCATTAGACGGGGCTGTCCTCTCTCTGCTCTTCTTTAACAGTATTGATGCAGAGCCCCTGGCCCTCCTTGTACTTCAAGATCGTACCATTAAAAGGCATCCCCACCATAGGGTTGATGGAAGTGAAATTGAAGTCATTAACCATATTCTAACCTAGGGGGAGGCATCCTAAGCTTAACATCAATAAGACAGAAATTTTTACTGTGGTAATTTCAAAAAAACACCCAATAGATGGGGTTTCAGAGTGGTAGGACCTGTAGTGAAGGTCCTCGGGGTCTACCCGGGCGTGGACAACATTGCAGAGATAGATTATAGTTGGAGCTAGCTCCTTGAATAGACCCAGAAAACACTAAAACTCTAGAGAATGAGAGGACTCTTCCTCTAGTGGCGCATGGTTGTAGTGAATGCCCTGCTCCCATCAACATCAACTGAATCATATATTCCATACTCACGATCTTTCCACTAGTATTCAACAAAATCTCAACCACATCATTACCCAGTTTGTATAGAAATCACAAAGTAACCCTATTGCACATAACATGCTAATTGCCATGTTGGGTAATGGAGGTCGCAGGCTAATAGACATTCATTCAAAACTGCAGGCTAACCGTTAAAACGGTTAGAAAATTCCTACACAGTCACACACGTTATCCCTGGATGGATTATTTGGAGCAAACACTAAACACATTAGGCTCTAATGGTCAATTTCATATTTGCTGCACAATGCCACATACTGATTAGATATAGTTAACACAGTTCTCTCCTCCTCCAGTAAAGTGAAAGCTTTTATAGGCATCTGGTTTTAATACATGCCTTTGTATCCAGCTACAGTGAGGAACAGAAGTATTTGAACACCCTCCAATTTTGCAAGTTCTCCCACTTCGAAATCATGGAGGGGTATGAAATTCACATTGTAGGTGCATTCCCACTCTCAGAGACAGAGTAAATTCCATTGAAATCACAGTATATTGTAGAATAGCCAAAAAACTGTAAGCATGATGTGCTTATGAGCTCTAACCTCAAGATTTTTTTTTTTTTTACCATTTTGTTACTTAAAGTAGTAAAAATTGTGGGGGTTAAATGCTTCTGACCTCTCCCCTTAAGTGAAACTCTAACTTTTGCAGGTTTTCAACCTATAATAGTAATTTATTCTATTTAACGATATTTTTACTGGTATTTAACTTTCTAGTTAATAGTTAGATTTAACTATTAAATATCTGTGTGGTTGAAGTGCTAATAACCTCTCGCCTCAAGTTTAACTGTATGTTATTGGTTTCTAAATTGCAATAGTAAAAAATTGTGAGGTTGAACTGTTTGAGAGTGCTAACCGCAAATTCAAATGTATTTTTGTTTGTGATTAACTTAGAATACTATAAAAACTGAGCTTCAAGTTCTTGACAATTCTCTTTGAATTGTAAAAAACAGATTTTTCACAAAAACTGTGCAAGCACCCAATTATCTCATATTTGAATATATTATACAGATTTTTAAAAACTAAACTGAAACATTGCAAAACAAAGCAAGGCTGAATTTCTTGCAAGCTCTCCCCTAAAAAAAAAAATTATTTTAGCAATTTTTAGGAGTAGTAAAAAATTGTCATGGTGAACTGCTTGCGATGTCCCCCCTCAAGTTTAGTTCTGTTTTTGCAGGTTTTTAACTTCAGAAAAAGTGTAAAATGTGTGCAACCTCTCAAATTAAGTTTACTTGTATTTTTAGGTGTTTAAAACTTAAATAATAGAATAAATGTGAGGTTAAATTGTGATGTCTCCCCTCACATTTACAGTATTTTTGCAGGTTTTTTACTTGGAAGAACACCTGTGAGGGTGAAGTGTATGAGGCCTATCCTCTAAATGGTAACTGTATTTTCGTTGCGGTTTAATTCAGAATAGTAAAAAAGTGTGAGAGTGAAGTTCTTGCGATCCCTCACCAAAAGATCAACTTTTGCAGGTCTTTTTGCAGGTTTTAAATCTATAATGGTTAAAAAAAATATGAGGGTTAAGTTCTCTTCCCCCTTCATTTTAACTTTTTAAACTTGATTTTTTTTTACTTATAACTTACTTATAACACCAAAAAACACTTTCAATAAGGCAACAATACAGGTCCACAAGCACAGGTGTTTAGCATCCAAGCAATCACCGGTAATAGGTGAGGGAGGAAGAGAGGGACAGGAAACAGACCAAATAAGGAAAGGGCAGACAGTCATTGAGACTGAAGACTATGACAGTATTTTGTACAAATAATTCAAATAGTACAAAAATCTTAGGGTGAAGTGTGTGCTATCTCTCCTCTCAAGGTTAACTATATTTTTGTTGGAGTTTAATTCTGAATAGTGAAAAACTGTAAGGTTGAAGTAACCTGTCTTATCAAAGCTGTATTTTCCAGGTTTGTAACTTAGTATATTAAGTGCTTGCTGTCTGTCCTCTCAAATTTAATTAACGGTACTTTATTAGTTTTTAAGAAAGAATAGTTAAAAACTGTCAGGGTGAAATGCTTGCGACTTCTCCTCTCAAGTTAAACTGTATTTTTGTTTATGTTTAACTTAACTTAAACCATGAGGGTAGAGTGCTCTCAATCTGTACCCTCATCTTTGACTGTATGTTCTTGGTTTTTAACTTACAAAAGTAAAAAACTGTGAAGGTGTAGTGCTTGCGGACTCTGCCCTTAAGTTTAATTGTATTCTGGTCAGTTTTTAACTTAAAATAGTGAAAAACTGTGAAACTGAAGCGCTTGGTAAATCTCTATTCAAGTTTAACTGTTTTTTGTTGTTAATATTTTTAACCCTTGTGTTTTGTTCACATTTTGGTCCTTCTGCTTCTTGGAGATTGGGTTGGAGATTCACACAGATTTTTAATGGCATAGGAGTAAAAAAAAACACAGAAGACAGTCACCTACTGTGTCAGGAGCCTGGAGAATCACTAGATAATTATTATTACTACAAACAAACCCTGACAAAGAAGCAGAGGGTAGCGCTGGTTATGTAGACAGGTGAGGGAGCAGGTAATGAGGCACAGCAGGGAGGATGCAGACACACAGGAGACCAGTCAGGGAGAGGGCGACACCTGAAACAAAAAGGGGACAACAGATGAATGAGAAGGTGGGGGTAACCAGAAAACAATGAAGGAACAGCAACTCATGACACTTGCGACGTCTCTCCTCAAGTTAAACTGTATTTTTGTTTATGGCTAACTTAGAATGGTAAAGGAAAACTGTAAAGGTGAAGTGCTTATAACCACTCTCTTGAACAGCTTGAAACCTCTACCTGCAAAGTTTGATTGTTGTTCTAAGGACAGGAATGTTAGTGTTCCTGCCTTCTTAGCTGCCTCATCTGCTTTAGCATTTCCTTTAGATATTGGGTTATTTTTTCCTGTATGTGCTGCACATTTACAGATAGTTGCTTTTGCTGGAAATTGGATTGCATCTAATAACACTAAAATCTGATCTTTAGACATTGTCTTTCCCTGTAGAAGTCACCATGCCCCTATATGCTTCGGTCAGTGCAATTAGCTCAGCTGTGTGTGCTAAATAGTGAGCAGGCAAGGTACCGCTTTTGACATCACCACTGCATAACCTGTTTTGTCCCATCTGGAGCCTTTTTACTAGATCCATCTACAAATAGAGTTATTAGTTTTCTAAAGGTGTGTCAACCAAGTTGACAAAATAGAGTCCCCATACCGAAGTCAGGACGAAGATCATGACAGTACCCTCACCGCAACGGACGGCTCCCGATGGCCTCCAGGTTGCTCCAGATGATCACGATGGAACTCAGACACCATAACAGAATCTAGGACAGGCCAGAACCCAGAAGTGATCCTCTGGTGCAATACCCTTCCAAGTCCACCAGGTATTGCAGCCCACAGCCACGCCGGCGAGACCGCACGGTGTAGGCCGGCCCACCACCAACAAGCCGGGCGATCTGGAGGAGGGCACGAACCGAATGGTGAGTGCCGGCTTGACTCTGGAAACATGGAACGTAGGGTGGATCCGTAAAGGGCGAGGTAAGTGGAGCTGGACAGCCACAGGGTTAAGGACTTTGGAAACAGGAAAAAGGCCAACGAAGCATGGAGCCAACTTGTGGTGAAAAGGGAAGTCTTTGGTAGACAGCCAAACCCTCTGTCCGGGTTGGCAGGCCGGAGCTGCCGAGCAATTTTTGTTGGCCCATGTCTTGTACCGACGAGCAGACCGGAGCAACATAAATCGGGCCCTATGCCATACCCGATGACATCTTCGGACAAGGGCCGTGGCTGAAGCCACCTGTACCTCTGCGCCAAGGCTTGGGAACAAAGTTGGTGAGTAACCATAGACCTCTTTAAAAGGTGACATCCCTGTGGCAGACGGTGGCAGCGAGTTCTGGGCATATTCCACACAAGCTACATTTTCAGCCCACAAAGAGGGGTCTTTACCACAGAGTATCCTTAAACCAGTTTCTAATTGTAGATTGAGCCTCTCCATCTGACCGTTGGTCTGGGGGTGAAAACCAGAGGATAGACTTACCGAGATACCCAGAAGGCGGCAGAACTCGGCCCAGAATCTTGCCATGAATTGTGGTCCATGGTCCGAAACCACGGCCTGGGGGAGACCAAGGCAAGGGCTGCTTCTCTGGCAGAGGGTAGTTTGGGTAAAGGGACAAAATGCACCATCTTGGAGAACCGGTCAACGATAGTGAGAATAACCGTGTTACCTTTAGAAGGGTGTAATCCAGTAACAAGTCGACAGAGATGTGGGTCCAAGGCTGTCAGGGAACAGGTAGGGGACGTAGGAGACCCGTCAGTCTCATACACAAGGTCTTATTCTGCACACATTCGGGGCAGAGACATAACTCCTAGTGTCTGCACGCATGGTGGGCCACCAGAACTGCTGTTGGAGTAAAAAAAGGGTCTTGGTGACCCCAGGGTGACAAGAGAGGCAAGACGTATGATACCATTGTAAGATTTGAGACCTGAGTCTGTCTGGGACGAATAGTTTACCATCTGGACATGAGGATGGTCCTGGTTCCGAGGCAAGAGCATCCAGGATCTCTTGCTCTATCCCCATTAGGGCTGCACCTAACCGAGCAGATGGAGGGAGGATGAAGGCTGGTTCCTCAGGGTCGTTGCAACTGTGGATACGGGAAAGAGCATCTGCCTTGCCATTCTTTGCTCCTGGTCGAAAAGACAGGGAAAAAGTGAAACGGTCAAAAAACAAGGCCCAACGCGCCTGCCGAGGATTAAGTCTCTTGGCAGAGCGCAAATACTCCAGATTCTTATGGTCTGTGTACATGGTGAACTGCTGACTTCCCCTCTCTGACCAGTGTCTCCATTCCTCCAGAACTAGTTTGATGGCTAGCAGCTCACAATCCCCAATGCTGTAGTTGCATTCTGCAGGAGACAATCACCTGGAAAAGTAAGTACTGGAAAAGTACACGGGTGGAGTTTATTATCAAGGGTAGAGCTTTGCGACAGTAATGCCCTGACCCCAGTATCGGAAGCATCAACCTCAACCACAAACTGGAGTTTGGGGTCAGGGAGAGTGAGGATGGGGGCAGTAACAAAACTCTTCTTGAGGGTCTGGAAGGACAATTCTGATGAGGAGTGCCATGCAAAACGCTCTTTAGAGGAGGTCAGTCGATGGAGTGGAGCAGCGATAGTACTGTAGCCCTTGATAAATTTCCTATAGAAGTTGGCCAACCCGAGAAACCTCTGTACTTGCTCGCGGTTCTCAGGGGAAGGCCACGAGGAAATTGCATGAACTTTTGCTGGATCCATCTGGATACGTCCTGCGGAGATAATGAAGCCCAAAAACAAGACAGTGGACACATGGAACTCACATTTCCCTGTCAAGATAAACAAAGATGAGTTTATTCAGCATCTCTCCATAACACATCATTGACCAAGTTTTGAAACACTGCTGGTGCATTAGTGAGTCTAAAAGGCATCACTAGACACTCAAAATGTCTCAAAAGGAGTGTTGAAAGCAGTCTTCCACTCGTCCCCCTCTCGCATGCGCACCAGGTGGTTGCGCAAGTCTCAATGCGATCAGAGAGTGCTTGGTAAAAGACATCAATCAGAGTGGCCTCATTCCATCCACTGTCTGCAGCTGCTGTTCGGAAGTCAATAATATAGTCTATGGCGGATTTGGATCCTTGATTCAGAGTTAATAGGGAGTGAGAAGCCTCTAAAGCAGGACTGGCAGGATCAAAGTCCAAAAAAGAGTAGCAACAGTCTGCCCGACGAGCCCACTCTGCCGTGCCCCAGCGTCATGCCCACCAGTGAGTAGCGACACAATGTAAGCTACCTTGGTCTTCTTGGTGGGAAAAGCTGAGGGTTGAAGTTCAAACAGTAGCTCACATTGGGTCAAAAATGGCCAGCTCTCTCCAATCTCTCCACCGTATCATTCAGGAGAAGGGATCTTAGGTTCTCGGTCAGAAGTGGATGGAGGAGAGACGCGGCAGCTTCAGCCAATTGAGACATGATAGTAATCTGTTTAGACATGATATGAAAGTTAGTGCGTGCATTGCCCAGACTAGCCCCAAGTGAAATTAAGGCTTGTTCTACATGTTTTTTCCACTCAAAAAAATCATTGCTGGATGGGTTCATGGTGGCCAGATTGTTCTGTCAGCGAGCATGGGAAACCCACACTCGCAAAAGTGAGTAATGAACCCAATTAAAATGCCAGCACGGAATAAGTACAAAGCAGTTTATTATTACAAGAACAAAAGATAGATATAGATAGATAGAATAGATCAGTCCCACTACCACGGTGTCATCGGCAAACTTTATGATCATATTGGAGTCTGAGGTGGCTTTGCAGTCATAGGTGTACAGTGAGTATAGCAGAGGGCTGAGTACACAGCCCTGAGGGGATCCAGTGTTGAGGATAAGGGGGGATGAGGTGTGGTTGCCTAGCCGAACAATTTGTGATCTATTGGTCAGGAAGCTATGGACCTACCTGCACAAGGATGGGTTCAGGCCCAGGTCACACAGTTTGGAGACCAGTCTGGAGGGAACTATGGTATAAAGTAATAATAATAATAATACATTTTATTTATAAGCGCCTTTCAAAACACTCAAGGACACTGTACAATCAATAAACAAATCAACAGAAGAAAAGAGGACCAAACAGGACAAACAAGGACAAATGCAATTGCAGATTACTGTATTACTGTTAAACAGGTAGGTTTTGAGTCTGGATTTTAAGACAGGAAGAGAGTCAATGTTTCGAATGTCCTGTGGGAGTGGGTTCCAGAGTGCAGGGGTAGAGCGGCTGAAAGCTCTGCTCCCCATGGTACTAAGATGAGCACGGGGCACAGTAAGGTGAATTGCGGGGGAATATCTGAGAGCGAGAAGAGGTGGCAATGTTGAGGAGATCAGACAGGTATGGGGGGGCGAGGTTGTGAATGGCTTTGAAGGTGTACAGGAGGATTTTGAATTCTATTCTGTAATTAACCGGGAGCCAGTGGAGTTGTTGTAGGATAGGGGTGATGTGATTGGAAGAGGAGGTTTTGGTGATGATGCGAGCAGCTGAGTTTTGGGCAAATTGGCACTTATATATTTTTTCTAGTATTTTGGAAAGGAACGGTAAATTGGAGATGGGGAGAAGGTTATTGTAGTAGTTGGGATCTAGACCGGGTTTTTTCAATAGTGGGGTGACAGCTTCAGTTTTCTAAGAATGTGGGAACAATTCCAGTGATGAGTAAGGAGAGTATAATGGCAGATATGTGATCTATCAATCCATGGAAACTGCACTTACTAGAGTTCTAAGTAATCTCTGGCTAATTATGGATTCCAGCTCTATTTCTGTACTTCTCCTACTGGACCTTAGTGCAGCACCTGACACCATAGATCACTTGAACATCTTGAGAATAAATATAGTGTCTCCTGATTGGCTCTTGCTTGGCTAAAATCATATTTATCTGAAAGAATACAGTTTGTCTCA
>OMLM01020058.1:121739-179671 GCA_900302695.1 Helostoma temminkii | reverse complement strand
ATTTTCAGCACTTGCCCAGAGCTACTGGGGAGTGAAACATTATCAAATGCTCACATTAGTCACAATAATCCTTTGATTTCAGAATGTAAAACCAGGCCTGGCCAGTAAAAATACACTTGTGTACCTTCATGGCATGTGCACAGACCGAATGATGATAAAGTGCTCTCACTCTGAAGGCTGTAAACCACATTTCTTGGCATATATGGAACACATGGTTGCTCTTTACATTTACACGCTTGTTAGTTAGAGATTTAATGACTGACTTTCTTGAATGTATGTCTTGGCATTAGGCCTTTGGAACTGTTCTCTTTGTTGGTTGTTCATAGCACAGAGCATGAAATTGTCAGGAAATAGATGCATCTATATGTACTGCATCTTCCAGAGGGTATGTTGGTTGAGCAAGACAAAATGTATATACACTCTGCATTTTTATTATTATTATTATTATTATTATTTTCACACCTATGGTCATTGGTTGTTCTGGTTTTGATCACAGTGTATTTATCACAGTAATTGCTGAGGTCTTAAAATGCTGCATGGTAACGCACACTCTGCAGTTTTCCTGTGTAATGAGGGATGATTACCATCATTACAGCTCCAGAACAAAGTTTTAGCTTTTCACAGTTCCTCAATCTAAGTGATTATAATGTATAACTGATGGAACTGATGGCTTAGACAACAGGACCTCCAAAATTATTACAGAACACTTCGGGCTACACGAGATTTTGGACATTAATGTGTTACTGAGTGTGTCACCTGAGCTTTTCAAGTGCAGTTTTTGTATTATAAAACAACAACAGATTCCTTTGGACTGTTTTTGTCTTTCTACAGTGTCTTCAGTAAACACAGCATTCCTGCACAGACGTCATGTTGGTTTATGACTGTGGTTCTGAGCTTCAGCTAATCCTCATAACGTCCTTGAGGAAGCTGTTTTCAGGCATGCCTTACAACCCTGAAGTCATCTAGACATTACCCAGTCTGTTTGTGGGATACAATATCTCTCATCGGCCAGAAGATTCACCACAAACGAGTTGGTAACGTGTATCATGTTACGGTTGCTGCTTTGGTGCACCAACAAAATACCCAGGCACCACCCCTCGCTTAAACCAGATGGGGTATATCAAGTAGGGGAGAACAATCTCCAGTTGTTTTCTACTAAGAAGCAAATCCAAACTATGTGTGAGCCTGATCTTACAGACAGAAAAATGGCTTAAGAGATGCATTTTGATAGGCTTGTGTCTGTTGGACAAGGTGTTGTCATTTGTATTTATGTACATGTGAACTTGATCATGTGAAGCAAGTTGTTTCGGGCACTTCTTGAATTGACTGATGCTGGTGTTCTTCTATTGAGCACAGCATTAGCCTGAGCTTCAAAAGTAAAACCCAAGTTTTATTTCTTTAAGCTTTCCACTATATATTTGTGAGTTCAGCATGTTGTTGTGATATTAGTGACATAAATAGTGTCATAAACTTAAATATTACTAACTTGACAGACGTGCTCCATACTTTATGAGGCTCCAACCACTAGAAGGACAGCAGAGATATTCTTCAGTTTAGGTGTAGACCATGCAAAGTCAGAACTCATTCAAGTTTGAATGTGGTCAGTCTCTAATCAAAGCTGCCTCAGCTATGGTTGGCTAAAGCAGTGCAATTTCCATCATGACTTTAAGTTGCCTGTTTTGGTAACCCCGGGATCCCAACACGCTAACCTACAGGCCAAAAGGAGTCATGCAAGAGTGCCACCATACAGGACATTTGTTGTTTCATTCCCAGCACCCAGAAATGAAGTCAGTATTCCACAGTAAACTTTACTAGTGTCCCCTGAAAGACAAATTTGCACCACTAACTGCACTAAACCGTCTTTAATTTTGAAAATGTGACAGGAAGAGAGTGTGGGGCTGTGTGACACTGATGGTTACTGTTGCTTTGCCAGTTAAATGTGGCTTTGGAAGATCAGGGCATCCTGATGTATGAGCTCATGCATGCATGCAACCATGCATATAAACACACGCATCTATGTAAAGAAGCAAACGTGTGGGAAGAGTCTTGTCCCAGCTGTGAAATACAGTGAATTACAAATAAAATAAATCAAATACTGGACAAAATGACATGTCGGTTTTTTCCAATAACAAGCTGAATCATGGATTCGTCTGACCACACAACTTTCCACATTATTTCAGTCCATCAGAGCTTAGATCCAGAGAACTGATGCATGGATTCCTCCTTGCATTTTGATTAACAAATTAATTATATTTATGAATTAACTGACTCATCATTTCAACTTAAGTTCAGGGTTTCCCGAAGTCCTTAAAAACTAATTTTTGTTTTTAAGTACACAACACACATTGCCATTGTAATATACAGAACTTAAAATTAACCTTGAACACAGAACACATTGAGAGGAGGCATGCAAATGCAGTAAAGAAGATTAACGTTTAAGTGGGTTAAGACATTTTAAGCAGAGCAGAATTCTCACCTCCAGGAAACACGACACTCCTCTACATGTGGTCTTAAAGTACGTATATGTGTGTGTGTTTCACAAAACATTGCTGGCTTTTGACTGCTTTCTGGATACCTATCCATTGGTGGTGCGTGCCTCCCATGACAACTCCACTGGGTCTACAGGGAGATGCATTTTGCGTGTTCAGGTGCTAATCTCTTTGGCCGAGTTTAGTCTTAGACTGCCTGGGTATTTTAAACACTGACATCCAAAGTAGATCCAGGTGTAAGCTGATATACTGGGCTATGACTCAGCAGCCATTCTGTCCAAAAGGATGGAAAATCTCTTCACAATACAAAAAGCACATGCACACATAATATTCTATTCTGTGGTATTGTGAAATATCTGGAAGTTGAGTTATGGCAACTGGACCTTTGTGTTGTTGAGTCAACATGCTTCTCATCCAAGTCGCTTCTTCAGTTGATGGAAAGTTGGTAGGAGACCTCAGATTTATCCTCCAGGGCGGTTTCACCTCTCACCTGTCCTGATAAGGCTGGTGTGTGTGGGTGTGTGTGAGTAGATGTAACAAAGTAAAGTAACATGACTAAGCTGCTACTTGCTGTTAACTACGCAGTGGGACACACAACTATACATAGCCAATGTTGATTTTGTTTGTGCACATTGTGAGAGGTTAATGTAATGCATTCGCAAGATGCAATCCTGTGTAAATCTGTCAGGGACAGTGCTTGATTTAAGGACCTCAGATAATATTTACCCTGTCCTTGCTGCTGTTTTCTTCGCAGTACAATCTGCTATGCAATCAATAACCTTGTTTTCATGTCCTCATGGGATGAGTCAATATACGGGACAGCAACAAGACTTCCACTGCACTTTGACTCACCCTTTAATTCTCAATGAGGGGTAATTGGACACACCTGAAAAAAGGATGAATCACGGACTGCTTAACCAAAACATATCTCACTACAATTTGTAACAGAAGGCAGGGATAATGGGAATAAATAGCTGAGGGGAGAAGGGGCACACTCAGCGGCTATCAGCTACAACTTCCCATGCAGAACTTAACAGTTATGTCAGTGAGCCACATGGAAACGTCAGGGACAGACTGTGGCTGTGCTCCTGCTGGATGGTGTCTCCAGCTGTGTGACCGTATGGATGAAAAAAGTATTTTAACATGTGTGGGCAGACACAGCTGACCAGGTCACACATTGTACCGGTTCATTTCTATCAACTGTCACCAACAGCTACTGGTTAGCAGAGGGCAAAAGCTCTCACAGCAACATGCTGAGCAGATGTGAAACTGGCCTGCAGCGCTCCTGGAACAACACACGGCCATGTGAAGAAGAAGAAAACACTTGCTGATCACGTTCTCTGCAGCATGCCGAGCTCCCGTCTCACATAGTGGAAACGTCAGCTGAGAGGAAATCAGGCTGGGATGGTGAAAGCACCTGGCTGTTCATTTAAAGCCTGATCCTTTACCAGCATAATGCAGAATTGCTGATGGATTGCCCTGCTGGTCAAAAACCACAATCATGCAGCCTTGGTAGTTTGATGTTTGGTTCAGTTGAGTCTAGTTGGAGCTAACACTGCACATACCCCTGAGAGGTAAAGTGGTTTGTATCAACTTACAACAAACTAGGGTCTACATACACATACAGTATTCATATACACATATGTTTTCTATTCCAAGTACTACTTTTTAGACAGAACAAGTAAAAAACATCAGATATTTATTTGAAATACATAAGCATTAATGTGATGGTCCAATCAAATTTCTTGACCCCCCTTCCCTCTTCCACATAATGGACCAGGGGGTCTGGGTGACCCTGATCTCCCAATCTCAATCCCCCACAACTCACTACAGTGAGTTTGGTCCTGTCAAGACCACAGTTCCCAGTAATGCCCAACACAGTCATGTAAACAGGTGACAGAAAACTACAGCAAATTAGTCTGGAATGTTTTAGCAAGATAATATTGTTTAACTGAAGTTTTCTCTGATTACACCAGAAATTCTGTGCCTCAATATTAATGATTTTAACATTCATGAATTAGACACGTGTTGTACCAGTAATATTTGCATCTGCACTTACATACTGTCGCATACTGTGACGTGTGAAAAAGAAAACGTCAAAACCAACTTTCATCAGAAGACATAGTCATATTGTAGTTAGTGTCAACTATCCCTTATGTGATGTCTTGTTTTCTCTTATGTTTTGCCAAGAAAGCCATCAGGACAACACTTTGCTTCAGTCATTATAAATGTAGCAAATGGTGAAAATTATGGTATTTTATTTTACTATTTTCTTTCAAATAGGCATCGAAAATACATGGTTTATCTTACATCTCACACAACAATCACTCAAATGACGTTAAATGCACATATCTTAACTCAGTGGTGTTGAAACTAGAGGGAATTAAATTAATTTGGATTATTAAAAACCAAATCTGATTTAAAAAATGTAATTGAGCACTATCATATTTCTAATCAGAAACAGCAAAAACTGACCCCCTTTGGTCTTCATGCCTAAAGTCATTCAGCTACTGGGAAGTGTTTTCACACTGTTGGTGACCGAGTACAGAATAACAAACATCAGACTGTTTGAAATGTAGCTGAAGTTAATCTCTCAGCACTTGAAATCTGATGAGAAAAACAGACCACCTACTGCATGTGTGTGTTTATTAGTGTGTTATGTGTTGACAGTTATAGCGAGTATGTACTGTAAACGTTCCCCTTCCAGACATGGTGAACAACTCTAATAAAAAAAAAAAAGGTAATATTTTGTCACATTCCTTGAGATATTAGTTTCTTTAACCCTTTTGACTGATGGAGGATTCTGCATCTTCACTTTTAATTTTCACACTAATTAATTTACACACGACCAATGACAAGTCTCTGGGCCAGCAACAGTATCGCTCAGTACACCCCACTGTGCAAGACAGAGACAAAAGGACCCCAGAGGAAAAGGCAAGGGAAACCTGGGATGAGATCAGTGATTTTTCTGCAGTGCATACTCGACTCCAAAAACTGGCATTTTTAGTCAGCTTCAGCTACAGGAGCTGAACTGTCAGAGCAGCTACATCATATGTGACAATTTATATGTTGTTACAGACAAAATTATATGCAGGTAAATAGCGGATACTGGTTAAATTAAGGATATGATGCCCTCTCATTAATTTATTTATCATTCTTACAATGTGTTTAAAAACACATATTTAAGTCATGGAAATTTGGCCTTAATAACTGAAATTTATTCCACTTTTTAAACACACATCACTCAGATTTAGGTAAAGTCATTTTGCTGGAAAGATAAGCTACTATGCATATATACATAATCATACTGTATATATAATCAGCTCATTCCACATCGGAGCAGTCCCACGCACACCTTACCCTTCTCTTCACACTTCAACATTCCTGCTGGCCCTAATTAGTCACTAAGTGTTTTTGTTATTATTGTAAGAGTATCTCAGGTCATGAGACTTAAACACCAGCCCTCTGGTCCCTGTGGCTCCCTTTAGGGTCTGTCTAATAATGCTGTGAAATACTGAACTATCGCAAGCATGGGAAGAACGGATGTTCAAACATGGGCTCGTTGAAAGGTTACCATTCTCGCTTAGTGGTTTACATGCTGCCATATATGTTAAATGTGATTGGGTGTAAGTACTTGCAGCCTGGTGGAAAGCCTTGTGGGTTGTTTATCTGGGAATTCATTTTGATACGAAACATTTGCTTTTCTTGATCGCCAAAGTTATTTGTGGTTTCACTGAGTGTTTCCTGGAACCTCTGTGCATTTCAAAAGACTCCAAGTGGAGAGAGTCCACGGTGTCAATAAACAACCTGACAGATTTCAGTTTCATTAGTCTTGAAATGTCACACTTCAAAGACAAGACCCGTTGCAGCAATGTCATATCCCTATAGTGATATTTTAGTTTCTTTGGTCACAAGCCTCCAAATTTCTCCTTATGCAATCATCTCTCCTTGTAAGTCCATCCCTTAATTACAATAATTTACATTTTTCCTTAACTGCCTCGAGGTTGACTGACAGCATGATTGTGCACACTGACAATTCCTTTTTGTTACCTCAGCCAGACGCTACACACTTGCACAAGTGCAAAGGAAAACACATGCATGCACATACAAGACCATAGTTATCACTCGCGTATGCTAAATCAGACAAGCTGCATAGTGACAGTGCCGTAGCTCAACAACTACTTTCCTGTTCGTAAAAATGGGAGGGCTCTGTAGATAAGCTTTTGAAATACCAAAGGAATGGGCTCAGAGTGAGTTATTGTGGTAGCTTTTCATGTTACTTCCACCCCCGTGGTTCTTGGAGTCGAAAACACACGACTTAGTGACATTCTGTGACATTCATGGAGCCAGGCTCTTTAGAGTCAGGGGATCACATTACGCAGGTAAGGCCCAGAGGAATGTGGTGTGGCGTATACTTTACATGTTATCAACCCATGACCAGGAGACGATGAAAGGTTGACCTTTTTGATGATTAAACATGATGTAACTGCTGATGGTGACATGTGACACTCAACATGTATGTATGTATTTAAGCTCATTAATGTCTTTTTCCGCTGGCTAAAAATTGGGTATGCCATCTTTGTAAATAGCTAACTAGTATTCTGCACGCCTGAGCTGAACAAGTTTTTGTATGTAAACATGCAGAAATAATAATAAATGGAGAGATGCTGCTGACGCCCATAAAGTCAGACTTACTGAACAGTCTGTGCTTTCTAATCAATTAGAAATTTCAGACATTTTCAGATAAATGTTTATTGTGATTTGATAATAACTTGATGACAGTGTTACAGATGGTCGAGAGTGGAGAGGACTGAGTTAGAGACTCATGCTAGGGTTAACTTAAGTTTAATATTGCATACAATCTGAATCAGATGACAGGACAGATATGTTGCTCAGTATATGGGATGTCATGATACAAGAAATTTGGTAGTCAGAACCAAACCACTGAAATTCCACTATACCAATTTCGATATCAAGGCAAAAATAAATAAACAATAAACAATTTAATGGTGGAAAAAATGGGATAAAATACCTAATATAAATAATTAAAATGAGACCTCAGTTATCAGGTATAGTGTACACACACACACACACACACACACATACACTGATCATTTTTTTAGCTGTCACTTAGTTATCCCAAATATACAAAAGTTAGCCTCTGTGCATGCTGCGTGTGGAGCGTTTCCTTCTTTCGTTAAAGCTTTTGCTCTGATCCAGATCATTTGAGAAATTTGTAAAGTTGTAGCATTTTCCTCTCAGTTTATTAGTCAGAAGTGACTGCTGAATAATTGCTCCTGTTGTTTATTACGTTACATCGCTTGTGCAGCCATCTGACCAAATGTTTATGAAATACTGCCTGTCCACGCAGGAGTGCGATTACTGTGTTCACACCAGACGAAACAAACCGCACCAAGGGGAAAAATGAACCTGAGTTCAATTTAATCAAACCAAATCCTATATAACCTTAAAAGCCTCCTTAGTCCATAACTTGTGCCTGATCATCTGATTCAAATGTAAAAAAGCTCCACACGACTTTCGCAGAGGTCTGGTGAACCTGTTACTGCACCTGCACTGTCCGATATGTTGACATTGTTCTTGTCTTAGCATTTAGCAGCAGACTACACTACACTTAATTATTTGTTGAGGTTGTCAATGTCAGTTTTTCAGAAGAATTTTCAGCATTTTTAGGATTTTTTAATCAACTTGGTACAGAAGTATTGGTTCCTGTAATATCCCTACTTACGTAGTAGTGAGTTTATAGTGGAAAATTAGGAAAAATAAACATCCCACCTTGTAACAAGACTATGCCTAACATTATGTCATGTTGATTATGCGAAGTGAAACAAAACAGTAGTTGAGTCTGATTATATGGCCTAAGGCTAATTTGTGGTTTACCCCTGGAAGGATGCAAACGTGCCCACTCTGGGGCATGTAGGCTATAAAACACTATAAAACACACAATACTGTCAAACATCACTAAAAACAATACCCTCAGTGATAAACATCTTTTCAACATCTTTCTCACACTGTCAACTAAAATTGATAGAATTTATCCAGCCATCAGATTTTGCTAAAGCTTTTTCTTTTAAAGCCAGGATTATCAAATGCTTCCCGGAATTCATCAAGTCAAAAAGCATTTTTCATTTGTTTACCTTTTTAGTAAATAAACCTGAAATTGTAATAAACACCAACTAAAGCTGTTTTAGCTTCATACAGTATTACTTTGTGAACTTAACCCACCAATGCAACATTGTGGCGTACCTTGTTTAAAGTAGCACGCTACCCTCTCAGCCAAACATTGACCGATCCTCTAATGGAGCACATGAAGGAGCTTGGGCCCCCTGTGCAACTAAAAAAGCCTCGTTTTCTGTCTGCAAGTCTAATCTTTTTTACTTTAATCAACTCAAAGCTTTGCTTATTTGCCAGCTTTCAATGTTTACCTTCCATCAGAGAGTCAGCATGTGTTGGTAAAAGCTGCCCATCAAAGAGTCATGTAAAACTCACCTGAGTGAAAACTCACCATGATCACCTAGACATGATGCTTCCAAGGGTAAATATTCTTGTTTAGCCATTTACATAACGTTCGAGTGACTGGATCCATTCATAAAGATGAAATATCCTAAAGTTGTATTTTGTTGCTCCTATAAGAACAGAGACAAACATGAACCAAATATAAATCCTTACTCCTATGTGAAGATTTATGATATGTCTTGCTTATCACAGAGGTACCAGAATTATTTTTTAAACTGTAAAATTCCCCACTGAGGACATAACAACTCTCAAATGCAATAACAGTTACTCATAAACAAGCTGAAGGGATCATTAATAAATAGGCCTATGCTTGTATCAAAAATAAATCTATGCCAAAGTATGAATGTTTTGTTTTTTCAAACTTTCGCATATCAATATTGGGTTATAATCTACAGTTGCACCAACAAGTTTGTCCCTACCCTATCATATTTGATAGGCATTTGTTGTATGAGTGCCTACACTCAAGAAAGCCGGCGTCTGTTCATCCCTCTGTACCCTTCTTGGTGTACTGAAATGATGGCTGCTGTCTCTTACGATTGTTACAGTTTTTAGTTGGGGTTGTGTCTGCAGGTTTGTCTAAAAGTAGGAAACAGAAAGTAATCGGACGTCAGGGTGAGTGATGTCACTTCCGGGTCACACTCCAAGATGTTAGACAAGATGGCAGCCTCCAAGACATCCTCCACATAGTCAGGATTCTACAGCGAATACTCAGGAAACAGTCCTAGCGAAACACAAACACCATTGGTTCACACAAGGAATTCACTAGTCACAAATAGAAGGTCTAGATCGGGTCCAGGCAGGTTCAGAGCCGACCAGCAAACAGGAAAGCTCCTAGAATATCTGATTGTCAGAGTTATTAGACGACAGGTTCAGATTCAATTGCAGACAAGTTCAGGTTCAAAACCAATAGCGACAGGTTCAAGATTCACAACAGGCTCAGAGAGAACAATCTCCTTTAGCTGAGTCAGGTTTATTAGATAATTCAGATAATTAAGTTCACAAACAGGTTCAGAAACACAGGAAGGGTCAGATCCAGAAAAACTATCCAAATCACAGATCACTAGAGCCAGGGGGTGAGGGGGCGGGGGCAACAGGCAACTTCAAGTCAATAAAGCAGGTTCAAAACAGGAGATAAGATCAGGAGAATGAAGCCTGGAGAGTTGCTCACTGGATTTAGAGGAGCAGACAATCTGGCAGTTGATAAAAGTGGCAGAGGGGATTATGTATTAGGTTAATTTCTGATTAGTAGTAGCTGGTAGTGAATGGAGTGAGTGTGTGTATGTAAGGGGAACTGAGCAGCAGGGGCGTCGTCAGATAGGCTGTGTGGCAGGAGATGACAGAGGGTGTGGCCAAGTGGGTGTGAGAGAATGTGGACAGAAAAGACAAAAAAAGGAAACTGAAAATCAAAAAACAAAACGAGGACAAAATAAAGCAAGGACATGGATTGTGACAACAACTGTGCAAACAAAGCACATTGGTTAGGTTTAGGCATAACAACATATGGTGTAAGTTTATGGGTAGATAATAAACATAGTTGGGGTTAGCAAAAAGTACTACATCACTAACTGGGTACACTGGGTAGGGGCACACAGTTGCTTCACACTCGACACAGACTCTGGTCCCCTGTGTTTTTGACCCATTCATTCCCTCCCACATCCTCCTCAATGTTTGAGGGTCTCAATAATCGGTGTCCATGTATTTAGAGACTTTTTATAATACGTGATAGACTAACTGTTCTTCTGAGTAATGTGTAGAGAAACTGTTATTGTGTCTGGTAATTTTGGTATACAGTGTTCTACAGTGTCTACCAAAGAGAATGAGCACGTTTTCCTTGTCTGTTTCCTGACCCAAGACGTGAGTAGTGGGCATGTTGGCACCAGTGATCTTTCCTGCAGCCCTGTCTATTTATCATAGTCTCTGCTTGTCTTGTTTAGTGGCTAAACCAAACCATCCGATGATGGATGTGCGGAGAACAGACTCAATGATTGCAGTGTAGAACTGCAAAAATTCCATAAAATGTACATTTCAAAATATAATTTAAATAATAGGATAATGCAAAAGTACTAAACAAAAAAGGAGAGTGTTCCAACTCTTCACATCTTCCCAATATGTGCTCACAGTGTGCAGAATTTTGTTTCGTCTCCCTGGGTTTACAGTAACTCCTTCATCCAACATTAACCACCCTCATTTATCAAGATCTTTGAATCATGAATGCAAAACACAGTTTCCGCTTTATTTCAGTTAGTTTTCCTGTTCCTTGTTACTTTTGAACCATTTTAAATTACACACACCTGCTGTTTTTATTTGCCATCGCTTGTGCCCACACATTACATAACCCCTGCAGTAAGCTGAATTAATAGGAAGTCATCAGATGCTGCTGCTGGGCCCTCCTTACTGAATCTCAGCACTTGTTTTAGTCCACAGACACACCAGAGCAAACTGTGATAGAGAATATTGTGGAAAATGTGAAAGACTGCATCAGTATGTTTTTCATGAGGAAATGTGAGCACTGGAGACTGTCCGAGTTGATTCATGGTGGTCAAGCCACAAAGTTTGCAGTTTCAGCTCGACAGCAACACCCAAGAACAGCAAACATAGATCAGAAGTCCTATGTATAGTCACAGCATTTATGTTATATTAAATAAACTTAATGAGACGCTAAATTTTGTAATATTTCATTATGAAACTATAAAACGTTCCCTATTTTTCAGATGGGCTGAAATTGTTGTTGTTGAGTCTTGAGGGAATTTTTCACTCAATGTTGATTTTACAGCCTCACTGCAGTAATTATCATTCATACTTTGAATCATGCTGCACCAGATTTAAGTCGAGGATCCAAGTGAAACCAGAACAAACTTCATCTGTCTCCAAAACTCCTGCGTTGAAGATCAAATGTGGTTTTAATCAGCTTTTAACAAAGAGTTCTTTTTGGCAAACTAGGTAATACAATGCAGCAAAATAAGAGCAATGTGTTTTCCGCATGTGTAAGAGAGAAAAAGTAAAGTGATTGAATTAAACAGGGGGCAAAAGGGTCATTTTATTTCCTAATACCAATGCCAGGCATTTTTATGCAATTGCACAATGATAAACAACTTGTCTTTAATGAATTAATGTCAGTGAGAAACTCAGTAGAGGTGGCAGGTTGGAAAAAATTTGCCATTTGCATCAGAATAAAATGAAAAATACTTGAACTTCAGATGTGTACTGCTTCTGTTGAAGCTATTTCTTGTAAAATTTTCTTTGTGAATCGTATGCCCAGAACTCCATACACATGTGATGGTGTTTTCGGCTAACAGCTGTACTGTGGAAAGCGGACATCGGTGGCCAACTTATGATAATGACTAATCCCACGAGAGCCAAAGTCATGGCTCTGAGTTTCGCAGGGAGATGTTAAATAGCTCTGTAATTCTCTGAGCATCACAAGGTGGTCTGTAGATAGCCAGGCAACATGATGTCATTTTGTCAGGATCAGCCAGACAGATTGGTTGCTGGCTTGAGGTCGCCATCTTGCATCATCTGGCAGCGAAGCTCCTGCGTATAAAATCTGAAGGCAAATCACAGAAGGCAAAGAGTTGTAAAGAGCGAGAGTGAATTCTCAATACTGAGTTTCCAAGGATGTTCACATTCAGTGATGACTCCCCAGTGGAAATGAACTAATAGGTAACGTGCTCAGTTTTCTTCCACTTGTTCCGGAGTCTGCCTGAACTGTGGGTCACTCTCTCTTCACTCAGGTGTTGCAAAACAGGAAAGCAACTCTTCCCAAAACCAATTCAAGTGATTGGTTACAGATTGTGTCACCCAGTAAAGTCAGTGGTCTGAGAGAAGCAGCTGTTTATTTAAATAAAGAAGGGAGAGTTAAGTGATATAGACTCACAGCGGAGTGGACACAAGGAAAAAGTGGAGTAAAGTTAGGGACACGATGGTGTTTTGAAGAGGAGGTGGTTCAATATGAAGAAACACGCAGCAGGAAGACGTGCTTCGGGGCTTCAAATAAGGCTTCATTTCAAAGTTTATTTAATTTTGAATTAATATTATCTTGTGTAGTGTAGAAAAGCCAGACACTGAGGTACAGTATGAGGGAGAGCGTGAGGGTGTGGGATGGTGTTGGGTTTGTTTGAGTCTGCTCATACAATGCCCCTCTCTGTCTGGCCTGCTCAGCCAGCGATGGTCCGATACTCCCTCACAACCCCGTCACCACCCCCCTTTACCACCAGATATGCTCTGGGGCTATAGAAACAGGGGGGCCCAGACCTCTGCATATTTCTTTTTCTGAGCTGAACTCCTCAGAGAAAAGGCCTGTCTGATGACCTTGTGATCAAATCTTCCTTTCCTGCTCTGGTTTACGCAGCTAAGTCCTTCCAAGAATTAACACTACCCAACTGTACTGTGCTTGCATGCAGAGAATCACACACATACATGGGTACCCCGATTAGGACATGTCATCTAAAAGGTCAGTCAATCCAGTGAATCCTTAGCTGATAGATGCCCTGTAGAATACATTAACACATTACCACAGTTAGGTCCCAAACTACATAAAAATACTAAGTACTTTTTTTATATTTATCACATACTGTACATTAAATCATACAATGTTTTTGTTACTTTGTATTTGTCTCTAAGTATTTAAGTATTTACTGAACCCCAAGTTGCCCCCGATGAGTCAGGTCAGCTGCAATAAGCTAAGTTGCTGCAAAACATGCTTATTGTAATATAACCACAGCAAATATAAAATACTGTAATTGTCATCACAGTACAAATCCCAGTACTATTATTGTCGTCATAGTACTAAGATGCTGTATTTTTATTAGTCTACTGTAACAGGAATTACTACATTATTTTTAATATTGTAAATTACCAATTGTAAAATAATTTCATATTTTAAAATGAAGGCACAGTTTTTGTCACATTCATGTATTACTTCATTCAACATAGTCACTTTGAAAATACAAAAGCACAGAAAAATTAACCCTTCACTGCTCTGCTCAACCTTTAATAGGGCTCATTTTGAGTCCCTGTATTTGACTTTATCTCGTCTTCAGCGTGCTGAACGTCACTCATCCTCACTGATTCATCTGTACCATGCAATTGAAGGGTGCTGCTCTAAAAAAAACAGTTATATAAACCTATTATATATGCATATATGCACACTGCATGTAATGCTTAATATTAAAATAAAAAACATATATGAACATATACTATAAAAACATTAATGGCCCTAAAGAAATACATCCAACCTTCAACAAAAAATGTAAGGATACATGCAAGGTTTCTGTTTTTCTATAATTCATTCAAAAGCAGGTGGCCATATAGCATTTGGAATGATATCAAGATGCTAAGTGTTCTTTATTGTTTCTGCAGCTGAAAAAGAATTCCACACAAAATGACTGTACTGTGATTTAAAGTAATTTTACTGAAGAATTCACCCACCAACAACTTTGGACCATGATGCTTTTCAGATCTACAGCAACATACTGTATACAGTAAGAATTTATTTATTTTACAGTAACAATGCTGTGAAAACTACAGAAACTTGTTACAGTGTAGGCGACACATCGAGTTGAGCTCAATCATGAGTGGATCACCCAGCCGTTCCAGAGACATCCATCAGTCTCTATTAGAGAAGCAGCAGAACTCGGTGAATGGGCTATCAGAGGGAACTCCTCAGGAACTCCTGAGCAGTAACTATAAATGAGGCTGTGTTTTTTTTTTACTTCTGATGGAGAAATACTGTGGAGGATTGGGGAGGAGCATCAGTCTGTCATGCCTGCCTTTATGACGTTCTGTAGCTCTCACTGACAGATGAGCACAGTTTAAGGAGACATAGTATATGGATGAACATCGCTGTCAATTGTTTGTTTTTTCCATTTTACATCCTCTCACTGTTCTGGTAACAGTTTTATCTTCTCCCTCCACTTGTTTCAGCTTTTTCCTGGTGACAGACTTCCTGTTAGAAGAAATTATCATGTATGGAGGACAGACTGATAACAGTGCTACAGTAGCAAACCCAGGTCCCTGACATTTTCCTCAGATACTCAAGAGTATTATATAGTATATATATATATATATATAATTTAATATAAGATTATTAAATGACCACCACTGTGAAATATTGACGACAAAATTACATTTTTGTACAACTAAACTGTAATTGTGTTTACGTTTTTGTAGTGAACGTAATCCTTATGCTGAGTATATAAAAATGAGTCACAATGGAGGTGGTTGGGGTGGATAGCGGGTGTATAATGTGCAAGACTGAGAATTCACTGACCCGAGTTCAAGGCCACAATCTTGTGAGAGGTTGGGTTTAGGCATGAAGGGTACTTTGGTTACGGTAAGAGACAGAGTTATGTGCGAAGTAACTGATTTTTCCCTATTTACCCAGCCCACAAGCTTTCCTGGATTCTAACCTAGTCCTCCAACTCTAAAGTGCCGGAACGCAACCATAAAAAACATAAATGAACAGTGAACAGTTAATTAATATGTTAGGCATCAACATATTTGCGACTTGTCATTTATGTTAAGTGTAACATATGGTCATTATGTTGACAGAAAACATAATTTGGTTGGCAAAATTTGTATTTGTGATTGCAGCATAATTGTATAGGAACATCATCTTTAGGAGACTGAGTTGTTCTCTTTCAATTATTTACCAGTTTTTCCAAATTTGCACAAACAAGCCTAAAAATTAGAGGCTTGAAAATATGTCCTTTCCAAGAAAGTATTTCTACAACACTCGTGAAGGTGCTTAAATGTTTTATTTGACCTAAGCTATCGCTGCTGTTACATGCCTGTTCTGCATGTCACAAAAATGATTTACCAAACTACGGTTTTGGCATTCTGTGACATACTGTTCAGTTACTGTTACTATGTTACTATGTAGAATCAGGCTGCTGTTATTCACTCACACAACAGTGTAAGGGGCATTTCAATCTGCTCTCCATCTTACATACCAATCTTTATGGAGATGCCACAGGTCTCATGGCTGTGTAAAAAGTAACACACAACTGTGCAGATTTATTGTAAACAGCTTTGGCTGAGGTGTCATGTTGTGGAGCGTTTTGATGCACACGTACTACTGATGTTAACAAAAGACAAAGGAGCCTAGCTTTCCCCAGGGTGAAATAAACTGAAACACAAATAGCTAATAATCAGACACAACAAAGACCCTCACGCTCTACTAATCCATAGTTACTAAAAAACAGGTCCCTGTAGTGTGTGTTACTGTTATAGAGGTCTGAGAACGAGTTTTGGAGGTGCTCTGCTTGGACACCGAGGTACAAACTCTGGACCGGATACAGTGAGAGATAACTGCTCAGAAAGCTGAAATACTTACATATATGGAATAAGTTTTGTTTGTAGTAAGAGAAACTGGGTATTGATGTAGTCATGATTGCTTGTAGTAGCATCATTGATCGCTATCTGCCACATTGTCACTGTAACTCATATTACCACTGGGTGGTAGGTAAGAAATGCTGGGTGCAGCACTCACAAAGTTACAACAGCGCTCAGTGTAAGTGTAGATTCCCAGCCATGCATTAACCACAGCACATGTTACAAACATAATATATAATAATACAAACAGAGAAATGTGACTAGCCAAATAATCTAAGTGTGTAGATTTCTAGTACGAAAATCTCATTCAACCAGTTTAACCAGTATTTGAATCAGAATCAATTTTATTAGCCAAGTATGCAAGCATACAAAGAATGTGTCTAAGTGTAAGCTTCCCAAATGCAACAAAATGTTTAAGATATAAAAACGAAAAATACAACAAAACTAAATATTCGAAATATCTAAACATTATGGAAACACCCCAGAAGAATTGTGATCAGAATTTAAGTACTTAAAAAAGGGAAACTATTTACAACATGTCATTTAGGATCCCTGGAGATGGTGATGAAGAGAAACTCAAAACAATTCCACTAGCTGCGACTGCGGAGCAGTTGATGGGAAACTAAAAATGACCAAAATACAAAATAACATTAAAATATTTGTAGGTTTATTCACAACTCGTTTTTCCCAATTACACCCTCTTTATTGTCCTGAAATCTATTGGACTTTTGCTGTACAGTTATTACCAGGACACCACCTGTAAACTGTGCAGTCACATCTCATACTGTATCAAACTAGAAGGCAGAGAAGTTTAGCAACAGTGGCTGGTGAATATAGTGACATGGAGGGAATACTGCACTTCACTTCAACTGTAAATGGGCAGCTGTAATGCGTATAGCTTGCTGCACTGGCCCCAAAGTGGCTAAAACATCTGTTAAAGCAGGTTTAAAGTTAAATTAGAAGTGTTTCACTGATGTTTGAATGCATTCATAAAGCACATGAAAACGCCCCATTAACAGTGTTTGGGCCCGAAATCGGAAAGTAAAATGAAAAGTTTTCTGTTAGATTCCATCTCGTCTCCTCCGCTGTCCCCTCAGTACCTCTCCTGTCAGGGTGAGCGTTCAAGGAACAGAGGCCGGCCTTCAGGCTGCCTCGCTTAGGCATTTGGCTGGGTCATGTCTCTCTCTGGAGGCGTTCTGGCCCACTGCTCTCTTTTCCTCCTTTCCAAACGAAGTGGGTAAAGTCAACAGATTCAGAAGGAGGAGGAGGAGGAGGAGGAGAAGAGGGCCGCTGTGGGAGCTGCAAGACAGGCCTGTGGTTGTCAACGAGCAGAGACGTTTGTCAAACAGTTGCAGGGTGAGAATGAATGAATGAACTAGTCACTGAATATATCTGTGTGGAAGAGAGACTCTACAACATTCACTTCAATGCTTTGTCTGCTGTGATACACATAATTTATACTGTATGTGAAGAGCTAGGCGACGACTTGAACCTTTAAGACCCGGATGTTTTTTTAAAAAAATCGACTTCATACCGGCCCTGGCAGAGGGCAGAGATGTAAACTGTGGGTGCTTCAGTGTTTTAAGTGTATATATACCCTGGCCCAGTACCAGTTGGTAAATATGAGAGTTATATGAGCCATAGTAATAGTGCTGCTGACCCACATCTGAGACAGAAGGCCCCACAAATACAAAATCTAATTCATATGCTGTTCACGCCGAATGCAGGAAGAGGATGTGGTGCCATGCCACAAGGATGTGATCGTCTGCTCTGACCAGACTCAAATCAAATGAAATGCATCTCTTCATTTGACTAAAGGGGTAAAGCGCTGATTGAGTTTCACTGATTGCAACTAAAATTATTTTTCCGCAGGTCAGACTGATGCAGCACTTTGCCAAAAATACTGGGTCAATATTGATCTTTAATAGACTTTGTGGGCTCTGGCCAATCAACGTGGCCGACCTCAAGTTTGATGGAAATTCCTTTTATGCCACAGTGTCAGAAAATGGAACGATATGTTTTTGTACTTTGATTGTTTAATAATGATGTGTGGATAGTATTATCAGAGCTGCCTCAAGCAGCCAGTGACCCAAATAAAAGAAATCATTAATGGAATTTAGATTTCACAGTTTAAGTTTCAAACATTATATAAAACTGACTTTGGATTTAGTTTCATAGTGTCAGGCTATGATATTTTGGTTTAAAAATTACGACTCTAGATAAAATTTCATTGTACCAATGAGCCAAAGAACTTTGGCTGCGTGAAGCAAAGTATTTTGATTATCAGTGCATGTCAACGTCTGTGGTGTATTACAAGTTACGAATTATGTAAAAAATAAAAAAATGAAGTATCCACAAGTTGTTTAAAATGAGAGAAAGTAAACATGACTCCACAAGAACAAAAACAAAAGTGTAAAATACAACTGTATTATAGTTACAGAAGTGACTTTATCGTGTGGTTGTATTGTGGTTACAAAATATGCATTTCTATAATTAAATACGTTTTAATACTTTAATGTACAACAGGTTTTGCTGGACAACACCTGAGGAAATGAGCTTTGGCATTAGACCTCAAACACCTGACAAGATCAGTGGCTCATGACACAAAAAGGATTTTAAGAAATTATCCTACACAAACTTTCCTCGTTTGGCCTGTACCAGACTCACAACCCTCCTCAGCTGGTGCTGGTGTTGCTCTGCTGTTGTTTGGGGATCACTGTCACAGACACTTTGAACCTTTCACAGATAGCAGTGAGGTTGTGCGCTGCCGCACGTCACATAGCTGAGAGCTGAAACACCCACCTACAGCGCACAGGCTGCTGCACATAAAGTAGGCCAAATCAAAGGGCAATTCTGCTGTGTGACTTCTCTACAAAGGTGCCGTTGAAGCAGGAGGGCATGCCACTAGCAGTGCTGGATGTTTGGCCTGAGGAGTAAGCTGAACTTGGCCCTCTCTTATACACCATTTCATTTCTAGATTCAGTTTAACTGCAGAGATTCCAAATGTTGGAGTGAATACATTTATTTTCTATAAATTCTTCGTCACTATAAATTGCTACCTAGAGACAATGTGGTGTAACTGGTGGTGTTTCTCCCGAGCGACTAATGTCTGGTTGATGTTACCCCACATTTCCCTGGAGAGGCTGTGACACATCCTCTGCACCATATCGTAACCCACTGGGAGCGTATCAGAAGCAGAGTGGCTTGTTGTGGTGCTGATTCTTTTTTGTCTATAGATCTAGTCTATTTCCTACTCCGTCAATCTGTAACCTACAGACAAGGTCTCCAGTTAAGTTGCTATGAACGACATGGATCAGAGATTTGTGACTTTGTTTTAGTTGTTAAAAAATTATTATTATTTTGTAACACTGTATGTGTTTCACATACAGGGTAGGGAACCAGGAGAAAAATCCTGGCGTTTCTCTACTGAAAGTCTATAGAGGTGGTTATTAGATTAATACAAGCACTACCTGTTCAGTGGAATCGATGTTTTCAGTTTTTTTTTGATTTGGAGTGAGTCACATGCTCCAATGATGTCAGCTGACACATTGTTCAAACAACAATGACAATATTATCTTAGATGATATCGTACACTCATAATTCGCAGTTCAGCCAATGCCACTCCTGACCACTATGCTAAAACGTCTTCATTACACAGAGCTAATCCTGGGGATTTGGGTTGTATAGCCATTTTGTTTTTGGTGAGATATTTCAAATTTATTTTTATTTTAAAGTAAATGATGATTGCGCTGGAGAATATAGTTTGAATTAACAAAGACTTTAGAAAGACAATATCGGTAGTGGTGGACTGACTGAACATGGACTCAAGAGGCTAATGTTGGCATAGTTAACTAGCTGCAGCTGATAAAATGCGCTAATGACAACTCATAACTCAAATGCTGTCATTAAACTGTATACAATATATTATATTTGAGTACTAAAATTCTGACATCACCTAACTGATACAGCAGTGAGCAAGTGTAGACTGTAGTTCAGTCTGTACCAAACAAAAGACATTTTGTTTGCTTCCGCATGATTGATTCCATTACAGACACATGTTGCTGCACATCTGGAGTCTGACTTCATTTGAAATAAGTTACATTTGCTAATATTTTGCTGTGAATTTGGGCATTCGGATAAACAGACAAAATGCTGGCAGCCCTTGTGTATAACCCAAGGTAAAGTTAGTCTGTGGTGAGACACTGAAAAGATCTAAATTTCACATATCATACCGCTCAGTTTCATCAAACAGGAATAGGCTGTTTCAGCTTAGTGTGAGGCTTTCTAGAAATATCACAAGCATGTGTCGTCTGTAGAAACAATGTTGCTTCCTTTGACTTTAAATAAACTCCTACTGAACAAAATATGGCCTTATTCCAGTATGCTAATCCTTACACACAACGAATGACAATTTTGTCTATGAGCTTTCAGGCCTTATTGGTGGACAAAGAAAATAAACCAAGTCAGACAAGTCTTATGTGTAGTATTAAAGGATTTCTACCAGCTGGAGCCTAAAGATCCTGAACTTTCCTGAACTTTGTGAAATTGGTAGCGGCAGCCAGTTTTTAGGTGCTGAAAAATCCTTGGCTTCAGTGATTTTCTGCAAGGATGTAATATTACTCAGCAGGAACGCCAGATTCTGTTCGGGCAGACATTTAGTTGAACATTGATATATACTTCTGTCAGATAAGTCAAAACAGATACAGACCGTGCAACATGCAAAATTCTGCATGTTGGGATTTAGATATTTTTTCTTAGCCCTTCCATGCTAACAAAGCTACTGACGAAAGCAGGCGTTTTGTGTTGCCTCATACAATGGCACCAAAATGCCAGCTAGTGTAATGGTCAGGGCTGTAGTCAAATCCACCTTTGCCGAGTCCAAGTCCAGAGTAGTGGAGTCTGATTCATAAAAGGTCCAAGCCAAGTCCGAGATTGCAACAAGTCCAAGTATAAATGAAATTAAGACAGAAAAAAACATTTTTACTATTCTAAATTATAGTAAAGTGTAAAAACACTTGAAAAAATTAACTTATACTCAACACTCTTCAAAGATAAGATAGCACTTTAACCTCACCTTGAGGAGAATGCTGCACACATCTGGCAAGTCCAGTTGCCAAGTCCGGACTCCAAATTAAGTTCGGACTAGGACTTGAGTCTGGACTCTCGTACTACAGCCCTGTTAACGGTTACATTTCCTCTCCTACAGCGGCATCAAAATGGCAGCTAATGTAAAACTCACAACAACCATGACCATGCTAAATAAACATTGGTAGGCCTACTAAAAATGAACACATACATTACCAGACATTAACACCCTGGACAGGTTTCCAGTTCATCACAGGGCTGACATATTGAAATTTACAACCATGCACACATACATTCACAGTACACTTACGGTTAATCTAACTGCCTTTGAACTGTGGGAGGAAGCCGCAGTACCCGGAGAATACAGAGACATGGGGAGAACATGCAAAAATACAAAGGAAGGCACCTGGCTGACCAGTCCAGGCCTATTTAATTATGAGGTGACAGTACAAACCACTACACCACCATGCTGCTCTAATCACAAACTCTTATTCGAACATTTGCAAGAGAAAAGAGCCTCATGAATTACCGACAAAGCACGACATGGTTCTGAAGCTAATTTTCACTAGAAGGCACAAAAACAGACCTCAGCCACAGCGGGCATCTGGATGCCAAAAACCATTCCCTGAGGTTGAACCACAAACTTGGTGTAAATAACAGTGATCTATTTGGACATTTGTGGCTGTTTTGTTTCAACCATGGCATCTAATTAACAAAGAAACAGGAAGATGCTGCTGAGTTTGTGGCACTGACATGTAGGAGACAATCTGTAGAAGGATGGAGGTGGATGTCACTGCTTTTGGTAAAGTAATTATAGATTTTCCAGTAAATGTTATGGAAAAGACACAAATTCATCTTTCTCTGGATTGTAACTGTTGAACAACACATTAGTGTTGATGTAAAATAACTTTTTACAGAACCCACCACTTCACAACTTCTGTGGTTGGAGAGTTTGACAGGAGTGTGTGCTGAAAGCACTAAAGGCCCTCTGTACTATAAAAACAAAATAAGAAACAAAGAAGGATATGAGAAAAATAGAGGACACACAGACATATAAGAAAAAAAACCCCCACAGAAACAGGAGCACTGGTATAGCACAGTATCAGTCTGTTGCATGCATCCAGGATACTCTTATGGAGACTGTAAACTCAGGGGCTCATGGGAGTGAGAGATGCATGACAGCTGACACTGTGTGAACCTGCTGATCCACACAGAAGTATTGCTACTGTCCAGACATAAAGAGTCTAGTGTAACACAGACTTCAGTGAGTAAGTAGAACTAACATTATATTATACACACTCTGTGGCAGCTGATGATGGCACCTACAATCTTTACATAAATAATCTATGATATTTTTATGGGAGTTTTACTCTTACATAACTACATGATGGTAATTAATTCCAATGCATTAAATAATTTAATTTACATTTGTTATCTATATAAATATAGCCCATTTTCTTTTTTGTATGTCTGTCTGTTTGTTACGATTTTCAGCTGTGGGGGTTGTACAAAAGTTAAAAATTGGCACACTTATACAAAATTTCATGGGAAGTGTCCTAGTTGGGTTATCATGAATGTCTGACCTCCTGCTGGTCATACAGCCAAAAACATGTGCCTCTGCAGGCGCGAGCATTCATTTTAATGCCAAGTGAATAAAAAAAAGTTGTAGATCACCCCTAAAAATAGGGGAGCAGGTCATATCAGAATTTAGTTGTAACCTCCTATAAGCTTTAGGTCAAACATCCCATTCACCTACTCTGGAATAGTAATGAATTTCGGTAAATAGCTTGAAAAACAAAATTTGGCAAGAATAGCATGGACTGGTTCAACTCAGAATAGAGCTCCAACCTCATCACCTCCTCCAGGTGAAAGTAAAACCCATGTGCTTTCACTGATCCATTTTAACAACTGAATGCAAGCAGTATTTAGCTCCAACCCCCTATTAGCCTCTTTTAATCAAAAGTAGTAAATTATAGGTCTCTAAAAATCTTGTTTCAAGACAATTTTATAAATATCAGAGGAAACTGAATTGTTTGTATTTGTGTTTGAAAGAAGCTAAATATCTCAGAATGTAAAGAAAGAAAATGAACCAGCTCCCAGTGTAGGTTTGAGAGCCAGACTCCCTCCCTACCTTTAAGACCAGGCTAAAACCTTCTTTTTACTGGTGTGTTACTTTATGACAGGAAGGCTGTATTGATGCCGTTTACTTCAAGATTGTCACAACCAAAGATAAAACTGGGGTTTCCAGGATACGTTTTGCATTAGCTAAACCATCATTGAAAACAAAAGCTAACCTTTCAAATTACAAAGTTTCAATAGATTTTCACTGCTGGAAGGTCCTGACAGTACAGAACGATAAATCTGTCATAATACTAACATGTTTTTCTGTGTGTCTAGAGAGTGGGACTGACTAGACCAGAGTACAGATCAGCCTCTGTAGATTTATCATGATCCATTAATAGATCAGTCAAATCCGGAATTCCAGAGCGAACTATTTCCCCAGTAATCTGCAGGAATACCTGCTTAGGCCTTGGAGGGGAGGGCCCAGCACTCAGGAATGTTCTTGGACATCATATCTGATATCTGATGGGCCTGGGTCTGTACCAGCAGTGCACTGAAAACTGACCCAAGGTGGCCTTGATGTCCCTGTGGGACATTTTGCACCTCTGAAGGTCCCCTGAGGGTCTCAACAGACCCTGAGGCCCCTGGAACCCAGAATCAGTCAGAGTGTGATAGCTATCTGACAACTTTAATGACTCACACGGAGAACTCCCACCTGCAGATGGGGCTCCTGTATGTTGGGTCTCTTTGTTGTGTACATGGCTGTAACTGTCCTTTCTACTAATATGACTTTTTTCTTTTCAATACTACATGAAGTACTAGATGGCCTGAAAGAGGACCCACAATGTGTCACTTATGAGTACAGTTGAGAAAATATCAGTGTTAAAGTTTAACCAATGACGACCAAGCAATCATCAAAAGTGACTGAGGATTGGCATACTAGTCCTACTAGTCCTCCTATATCCAAGACAAAAGGTCAATCATCCTCAGGGCATCTTTACAGAAACCTCATGGCCTCTGCTAGAAACTCACAGTGGAAAGATTGCATTTACGTTCCTTCTAAAGTTTGATTAGATGGTGGAAATAGATGTAAGACAAAAACAGTGCTATATTTGCATTGACGGTTTACATTTATATATGCCATTTCAGTAACTGGAAGCTGAACAGAGATGAGAATAGATCCAAACTGAACCACAGAGAGCAGTGCAGCCAAAGGCTTATGACAAAAATACTAAAACCCCTCTGGAACCATTTGTGACTTGAACTCTGTGACTATGGTGTGGAATTATTTTGGCAATGATACATCCTTTTTCCATTTCTGTCTATGCTTTCATTCTTTCATCTGTCATTTCGTTATGTAACGCATGAAAGCCAGTCCCGTAAAAGGAAACACTTTTCTCAAAGTGTGCCAAAGCAATCTTCACTGAGTAGCCTAAGCAGGTAATTGCTGTTTAAATTAATACCAGCACAATTTAACACATGAAAACACATAAAGTTAGGAAAGGATAGATTGTCATGATTTAAAAAATATATTTCCTAAAAGTATAGACCAACTAAATTGAAAATGTTGATCATCAAATGGATTTTTGGGGCCCCAGGTAAGAATCATCCTTCTTGTGCTGGGATATGATGAAGCAGTTGCTTGAAAGTCTAGCCGAGGGGCCAGGAAGGTGTGTGGAGTGCTGAACTCTCACTCACAAAGGCACCATTCTGCGGGTGCAGAAAGAGGAACAGCAACACCCAAGCAAAGTATGACATTGAATGTCCAGGTAAACATTTGGAGGGCAGCTAAGTTTTCAGCTGTATGCAAGCTGCCGTGTACTCTTCCTCACCTCTCCTCTTCATCCCTAACGCCCTGAATCGCACTTTAGATGAAGGCAATATGAGGTGATGTGAGTGCCCAGGCGTTGGTGTGTGGCGGTTTATTTTCACTCTGTGTAAAAACATTCCAGGCAAGGGTGAGGGCGGACGAAAGATTGGGAATGAGGGAGAATTCAAGGGATTGTGAAGCTGTGGGGAGACATGACAGACAAAAAAGAGCAAATTGCTGTTAGTGGTATGTATAAGAGGTTGCAAAAAGGGGGGTGGTGCACGAACATGGGGCAACAAACCAGGATGGGCAGACCACGAGCACTCCCTTTGCAAACAGACAACTGTGTGTTTGACAGGAACTTCAGCGGGGGCCCCTTTACTCATGAAAGCTGCTTCATAAATTGGTAAACCTAGAAGACTGCCCGCTTTTCCCCCCACAGCGCTTATTTTCTCATCTCCATACCTTAATGATGAAGCGGGCAGAGGGGAAACATGACACACACAGACATCTCTTTATGGGGCCGATGAACACCTGCAGAGGGGACATACTGTCCATTGGGGAAGAAGGTGGAGGACACTGGGGTCAACATCCTGCCACAGTAGACCGGTATTCCACCCAGTGCAAAACACAGCAGCAGCTAGTGTATGTGAAAGCCCAGGTGCTGTTCAGTGATGAACACTCATGTCAGTTCATGAGGTAAATTCACTAACACCCTCCCCTGAAGAGCGACCGTCCAATCATACAATATATTAGCTTTAACTTTGCCTGTCAAGCTCTGGATTTCCACACATGTTGAAGCAGTGTGAATTGTACTGTAGTCATGTAGACAGAATGTTTTAAAGTCCTTAAAACAATGTAAGGGGCTGTGTTGGTGGAAGTGTGCTGTTTCATGCACCTGAGAGAACAATCTGCAAGTTCAAATGGAGCGATGGATTTGGTGTTTAAAAAGCTTGTTAGATGCCAGACTCAAGCACAGCGGTTTCTAACACTCACAGACAAGATTGTACCACTCTGCCAAGTTATCCCAGTGGCAGCCATTTCATCTTTGATTATAAAAGCCTTGAGGTTAACAGCCGAAATAGAGTTCACGTTCACATTGCACCAACAAAAAGCTCTTGCCTGAATGTGATTACTCAACACAGTGCCTTCTCTGGATGACGTAGCATTATGGAAAAAGTTGAACCAGATCCATCTTTTTTTTTTTCAACATGCTGACCTGCATAAAAAGCAGCCACCGGGGGTCCAACTACAGTCAACTGGTGCACTAAAACTAGGCTGCCTACAGGTTTGTATGTTATGGTCCTCAAGACGTCTCCTCATTTAAATGTTTTTGCTTGTCTACAAACTGCCTGCTGTAACTGTAGCTGCAAATGTTATTACATTATAGTACCACCAAAGTCAGTTTTTTTTAACTCTCTGCAGTTATTGCAGACAATATATGATTTTTAAGTTAAGCACCACTAACTGGGCTGTAAAATTAAACAGCTTATTCTCCCTATTAAGAGTCAATGTAATATATTCTCTCTTTCTGTTTCTGTCTCTGTGTTGCTGATGATTTTTTTTTGCAGATTACCAGAAGTGTGGCAAGGCTTGTGTTCTTGTTTCTGACTAAAACAAGAGAGAACAATCCTCTGGCTGAGTGAAAAAACTCCTCCAGAAAGTAATTTATTACTGGAGGAGACTAATCTACCTCTCCTCCCAGACTCATTCTCTAGCGATCAATGCATCTTCATCAGAGCAGCTTCAAAAATCCAGTATGAAATATTTGTGATTTATCTGATCTGGCAAGGCCCTGCTTGCATGAACTCATTTTCAGTTGTTCTCTCTAAGCTCTAAATCGTTTTCACTTTGCAAAATAATAAAATAAAATATCTAAAAAGACACATGCATTTCACAGAGAGTACCACTCAAACTGGCTTTTTAATTGCTATTTATTAAAAAGATTACTTAACATAGTGGCTGGACTCATAATTATGTGTTATTTGAAAAATAAGTATTTTACTTCCCTATACTTATAATAATATTTCCACACAGTGCTGTGAAAAAGTATTTGCCACGTTCTTGATTTTTTTGATTTTTGCTTATTTGTGACACTTAAATTATTCAGATCGTCAAACTAATTTTAATAGTACACAAAGGTAATCTGAGTAAGTACAAAATTTTAAATGATGATTTCATTTATTAAAGGAAAAAAGTTGCTTGGCCCAATGTGAAAACACAATTTTGCTAACTCATGAATAAACCAATTAAATGAAATGAATTAACCAAATGTTTTGGAAAGCTGAGTTCATTTTCACTTGTCAAACCCAGACACTGACACTGAGTTGTTGAATAATGAAATCACTTAAATAGACATAGTCTGACAAAGTGAAGCACACTAAAAGATCTCAAAAAGCAAAACATCATGCCATCTAAAAAAGCTAGTCTGACCTGGGAATTGAACCCAGGACCTTTTTTTTGTGATGAGGCACCAGTGCTAACCACTACACCACGTCCCGATGCTAAATAGGTCATATGAAAATATATTGCCTATGTAGAAAGAGCTTAATTGTTACACTGGTTGACACACTCCTTCATTACAATTAACATTTGAATTATTTAGTTTATCCCATGATCCTGCTTCAGGAAATGTTCAGGGTAAATAAATGGGTATTGGTCCACATCTGAAAATCACCAAGAAATAGTAGCAGTACTTCATACTCCAGGCTGATAATCACTAATGTTGTAGTAAAAGTAGTTTGACTAAAAAATATAGAGATGAGAAGAAAACAGTTTACAAGAAAAAACTTTGCTTTAGTAAAACTGTCAGTCAAAAATATTGGTCCCTCATAACTGCTAAACATCATGTCAGTAGTTTTCTAAGGAACAATCAAAGGCGTTACAAGTTGTTCACACAGTTACAAAAACCAGGGCCAGCAACCTGTTCATTGTTAATAAAAAACTGGTTGGTTACCTCCTGCAGATCAGTAGAGATCCAAAAGGAGCTCAGCTACATAACTGGTGAAAGTTGAGGAGGACTAAAGTTGAGCTTTGCTGATTAACTGCCTGACTAATTATTTGATCGACCACTTGCAGATATGTCAGACACAACTGTCCATTCAGAGCAGAGCATGTAAGTAATGTTCTCAACACCAACATACCCCTAGAGCTACAGCTTCGCCAGAGAGAACTACTCATAAAATAAATGCACATTGCATCAAACGTGTTGCAACATGTGACTATTTCAGCCCACATGATTAAATGATTGTATCCCTGAGCATTACAGCATTACCACCTTTCAATCGATTTTCCTGATAGGAAAAATGAAACTCAAATCAGTAGTTTCAACATGCCCCAGCTGTGAACATAGATCGCATCACGCAACACTCGCTGCTGGCTTCACAGTGGCAAGGAATAAATGAAACAGCAGCCAAAGAAACTGGCATTTTTTATTGTAGAAATGAGACAGGCAACTACAGTCTCTGAACATAATGGAAAGTACAATTGTAATACATCTGCTTTCAGATGGTAGTATCAAGGCATGATAACGGAAAAAGACAGGAGAAGTAATTCGTTTTGCTAAAAGGATCTGTTTGTGACCTGATACTTCTTAGCTGCAGCTCAACATGTGTGAATTTCAAGAATAACTTCTGGAAGCTCTCCTTACTATGACGAAGTAGATCTTAAGTACACATTCAGCTCAGGCTGAAGCTCAATGTGATGAAGAGATAAAGTCAGCCAAGATGAGCTGCCGCATGTAACATAACAACGTGCAGAAAACTTGAGGATAGCATATACAAAAAACTCATTGAACCAGCACCTGTGAGGTATGTTCATTAAGGGGATCTCTCTTTTGTCTCTCTTCCTCTCTGTCTCTCTCTCTCTCTTTGTACTTTTCTGCAGGTATCCCCAACCTTTGCAGCTGTCTGTTCCCAGTGTTCAGTTGCTGGCCCAACCAACCTGCCCATTGTTATGTTTGCTACTTGTTGTTGTTTTGTGGCCTGTTGTTCTTTTTCTGTAAAGTGCCTTAAAATTGCTTCTGTGGTCATGTGGCACTACATAAATAAACTCAATTAAACAGCTTTGAATTGAAATGCTAAAAATCCGCCCGATTGTCTGGGAGCACGATCTTTGGTTGGTCAGGTGATTAATCTGGCGTGCAAACTATTTAATTATATATACTTCATAAAAGTAAAATATTTAAATAGCTAGGCTCAACTTAATTGGGTCTAAATTTGTGCTGCATCTCAGTCTGAGTGTCTGCTTGGCTATGATCACTAGATCATGGTTACCGAAAATGACTATTATTTATTTCACAAAATGTTAATTCAACAGTGTGCTGTTTGGCAACATGACACTTTGTGCTCTCTCTCGTCAACCTGTTTCTGGTTGTTGATTTGTTCAGACAGTTTCTGAGGCTTCATGTTGTTAGTCGGGGCAAGTAAAACCAAGTTTATCATATTTGGAGTTGTAGCCTACTTTAATTTATTGCTGACCGTGCAGACGTTAGCTCCCCAAAAGTAAACAAGTAATTTTACTTGTACTTACATACAATTTTATAGTAATAGTTCTTTTACCTTAGTACTATAATGTCTTACTCCTTACACCTCTGTCCATATGGAAATGTAATTTGTCTGTTGCTTTCCCAACACTTAGGAAGACCTCACCCAGATAACATCACAGGCTAACCTCTACTTTTAGACGCCACAGAGAAGTCCTGATTTAGATCTGGGGGGTAAGTTAGAAAAACTGAGAAAGAGCCAGGGCAAAGGGTTGGACCTGCAGTTAGTACAAATACACCTCCCTGACTGTTGGCAGAGTGTACAGGAACTACAGCTGGATATGGGCACTGAGTTGATCCTGTGAAGCCAAAGAAACCTGAATACAGGGAGGTTGTGTTTAGCTTGGGTAGCAGCAACAGAAAAGCCGCACATTCACTGTACCTGAAGAAGGAAAGACTCTGAAGGAACATGACTGATTTATTAGCTGTAGAGATACTTTGTGTAAAGCCAAACATTGTTTGGCTGAACCTGGACTCTCAACTAAAGGCCCAGTTGAAAACAACAAAAAAATTCCTACCCTCTTTCTGTCTTTATCATTTCCTTTTTGGCTCCTCTGTTTAATTTTTTGTCTCATGCTGACTTCCAACTCTTCCGTTTCACTCTTTTTCTCTTTTTCCCACCAAAGTGATGGTATATCAGCCTGTACCAAACTCCTACACAATTTACCTTTACTAACTTAATCACTTATTGCTTTGACACGTAAAATAATGTTCACACAGGATCTTTCTCAGGTGTACCGGGGACCATTTCAGCAACTCATTGACTTTTACTTCCATATAAAAAGACTGCTGACCAAAGTTACTGACGTGCTAGAAATCCACCAGATTGTATCGGATCAGGATCATTGATCGGTCAAGTGAACTTCAGTCTCCATCGCCCTTAGCCTCAGCTTGTGATTGTGAAATGAGACTTTTTAGTTCCTGACTTTGTGAGCTAATTGCACCTGGAACTGTTTGGTCAAAAAGTGCTATAATAAATAAACACAGTTATTACTAAATTCTGTCTCTGTTTTTTAATTTGTTTATTGTCCCGTGAAGTAATTTAATTACTCTTGTTGTGTAACCGTGTCCCTCTGCTCTGACTTAATGTTCTTTTGGCCTTTTTCCAATATGATTGTGTACTGGCCTGTAATTAAGATTTTCCCGCAGACTAACTGAACAAACTGCTTTATGAAAATGAACAGTCAAACTTTCAGACTATAATGGTTCCCAGTGAAAGCAACACAAACATTCAGCAAGTAGCATGCATGCATCTCAGCAACCCCTTTGTGCTTTGTTAGTAGAAGTGCTTAGAGTAAGAATCTAATGAGTATTTATTTTGTTGATGTGCATTAAACATTACAGTCCACTGGTCAACTTGTCTGGAAAATTAAATGAATAGACTTCAAAATATTCTGTGCAAACCTGAGAGAAAAATCAGCCAGTTTCTTTGCAGGTTTCCCTAAAGGCCAGACCAACAAGCTGTGGAAGGCGAATGAGCAGGACGTGGCAGATAAACGAGACCTCACTGAACAAAGCCCAGGGAGGAGAGATGTCAGATGATCCAGAGAGATATTCAATCAGAGCTTGAAGAGGAAGGCAGGAATAGATGCAGTAGAGCAAATATCAAAGCAAAAACCAGTGTCGCTGAGGCCCTCATCCAGGCTGGTAGTCTCAGGTTGTGACAGGCAGCTAAAGGTGGACCTCGGAAAGCAACTGAAGAAGGCACAATGCAAGGACAACACCTTACCATTGGACTATTCTAAGCAAGTAGTCATGTTTGATCTCACTGTCACTTCGAACGACTGGATAGAGGAGGCACACAAGCCTATGAAGGCCAAAAATCTCAAACTGGTAGTGTGTAAAAGACACAGGTGGAAGGCCTGTTGTAAGTCCATTGAGATGGGCTAAAAATTTGAGAAAAGAGAAGCCACCATGGACATCAGTTGTGCAAGTGCAGAAAAAGCTTTGGGATAGCTACGACTTGGACACAAACTAGAGACCAATCACCCAGGTTGGGTCGCCCAGAATAGGGTATCTGAAACACCCAATCATTGTTGCCGTGTCCAACTCGGACCACTCTTAAGTTTCAATAACCATGTCTCACAAGTCCTACACAGTTCCCTGTTGGCTGATAGACAGCAGTAGACTGAGATTAACCAAATGACTGTTTGGTCGCGAAAAACATCATATGTACTGTATGGTAATGTGCAATGTTACCGTATATAGCCCACTGTTGTGCACAGTGTACATCATGCACATTGTAATTGATTCCGATTTGCTGGAGGATATTCATTATTATCAGATTAAAATTGTAATGTAATACTGATAGGTGTAAGGCTACTAATTTTCCCTAAACATAAAACTCAAACCTCTGTGGCTGTATAAAATAATACTCTTTGCAGACGCAAACGTGCTCCTGTCATGCATTACTTATCCCTTACATATATACAAGAGTACAATTTATGTATCCCCTCAGGGCCAGATTAAAAGGGTCATTCATTAATTTCTGGAGATTTTTATTTCACTGAAAAGACTAAAGTTTTGCCTGTTATCCAGTGTTAATTAATCTACACAGGCATGCAGATAAATGTCTCTTTATTCTGAGACCTGAAGGAGATGACTGTCAGATATTTTTCAGGAGTAACCTCATACACACACTATCATCTCTGTCCTACACAGGCCTAATGTTGAGCAGCTAAATCACTCTCAGTAGAGTTCCCAGTCAGATGCACAGGCTCCTCTCTTTGCCGCTTGTGGAAAGTATTTTGCTAACCTTCAGTAACTATTTTAAGTAAACATTTATTTCCAGTCGGTAATGCAAAGCAGGTTTTCTCATTTCACAGCGATCATTCTGTCTTTATCGACAGGTTGCTAAATAATACAAACATGCTACATTTCAGGCAAAGGGCTGAAATGTTCCAGGTGGTTTTGGGTAATCTAAGTGTACATACTGTATGATGTCTGGATTACAGTAGGCGAATACTGTAAGTCATTGCATAAGACTCATTAAAACATCACTGAATTATTTGCAGTGTGAGGGGAATGTTTAATAACAAAAATTACTAATAAATAATAAATGACAGGTGTGCTATGCAGGTTGGGAAACACAGATTTCATTAATTTGGACTTCATGAGATCCAGCTGAAGTTTCAGGCTACTTAGTCTAGCAAGTGTGAAGCGGTCTAAAATGTTTACGCGACATTTTGAGCCAACAACTGTTTAACAATGACATCTCGTTGACGTTGTGTTGTTTAGTGGACAGTTCTCACAAGGACTTTACCGTCAAACACAATAATGCAGATTACACAAACAGTCTTGGAAAATGCCAGTTTGACATTTTTCTCCCGCGACTGTTGTGGCAAAAAACCCAAAAAAGGCCAATGTGTTGATTTCACCACAGCATCCAATCCCACTAAATGTCAGACGTTGTGTGTTACCAATCCTAGTCATGCAGCATCGTCTGATCTTCTGTTATGACTAAGCAGCAACACCATACGCAGTCCCTGTAGGGAGGAGACAGTGAATCGGAACGACGATGAGATGCTGCAAAACGGCAAATCCTGCATGAATCAAACAGAAAGTGCAGGCTGGGAATATTTAATTTAACATCTGGAATATATTCATCAATTCCTTATGGATGGTAATTATTGCTGTGGGGGAATGGTGAATAACCTCTATCATATGGCTATCATCAGGCTAACAAAACGAAGCATTCTTATACCAGTTGTTTTCCCTCTCACACTGTTTTTGTGTGAGGAGAGGTTGACTGTCATTAAGGGTTTTTCTCTTTTGGAGATTATTTATTGCTCAGCCTTGTGGGATTTTGTTGATGTTGTCCAACAGAGGACAACACACTTTGTTTAATTTTGTCTCATCTGCGGGGTGGAAGGACATGCGTGTGAAGTTGTTTATGAGGCTTTTAAGACGCAATGCATGTCTGAAAAGTTGCTTGTAGTGATTGGCACCTGCTACCTTAAGTCCTCTTGAACTGAAGTCCAGTTGCCACTGAACAGAATCTTTGGGATTTGTCCTTCTTTTCTCTTTCTGTCTCAGAGCGTCTCTCACACCCCTTTTCCACCAAACCAGTTCCGAGGTTTCCACAGCCAAAGAACCGGTTCCCGGCCAGAAAAACTGGTTCCAACCTGGACTATGGTGACCAACGACTTCAACCAAAGCTTTGTTGTAAAGTTGAAATCAGTGTGTCGTTAATTAGATTTATTTACCAGCAGTGTGACTGAAGAAAAACATAGTTATTGCTAATTAATAAGACACTCGATTTTTAAGTTGTATCAACTGTGAAACAGCACTAGCACCAAATTATTGTTGGTCGAAAAGGGGTATCAGTAGCGTTTTCATACTCAGCAACATCATCTAATTGTTGAGAAGGTGGGCCCTCTTGAAGGCGCCAATATTTACAATGCACTTTAAAATGTCCCTTTGTTTGAATTTGTTTCACACAGGTACCGGCACCCTTGGTATTAGAGGTGTGGCTTTAAATGTGACGCATCACAAGCACATCGGATAGTCATTACCTTAAAAACACTACTGGAGGATGAACTATGATGTGCTTTTACCAGTTTTGCACATTTAAGATATCATTTGGACTCAAAAACAGTCGAGTACAATGTTAGGATAAAGGATTATTACTGATTATTAAACTGATTACAGATTCAGTTTCCTGCAGCAATGTATGTGTGATGAGAAGCTTGGAGAAATGCTCCCCAGATCACTAAGACGTGCAGGTCTGGAGGAATTAGTGCTTGAAGTTAGAGTCAGACTGGTCTAGTTAAACATAATATAATCCAACCCCTTGCACATCGCAGCTGCGCTCTGTGAGTTTCCCTCTCCAGTGTAGCAACACGTCTGATCGCTTAAACACATTGTTCAAAGGAAGCCACATGTAACAGTAATCATTAACATACTGAACACAATGTATGCCAGCTGCACTTGAATTCAAATCATGTCATAAATGTTGTTTCTCTTCTGTGTTTGTGGGACAGTCTCCCAGAAGAAACAGCCAAACACCCGACGCTGCCTCAGCTCTTTCATACTGGTTGTGTGGCAAAATTACCTCTGATACTTCTGTTGTTCTGGACGTGGCTTAAAGGTGGTTCCGCACGGACCCCCGTCACCACCACCACCACCACCACCACCACCACACAGACCCCCCACGCCCACTTGGTGCCTTAATAAAGCCGCCTTAAAGGCACAGTGTGAAAGGAGCTAGTGTCTCCCTGGCCTGGCCTCAGCTCTTCCCATTCCTTCATGTGTTTCAACCATCTTAACAACTTATCGTCTTATTCACCTTTGTTAAACCATTTTCAAGATTTTTGTCACTATGTCCCCTGTTCGTCTGTTCTCTCTTTTAGATTTGAGTTGTTCACCTCTGTTTGTTAGCTACTTTTGTTTTGACTTCTTCTCTATTGTGTAGCTCTTTGAGGGCAGAACGTTGTTTTTGTCTTCTGTTTTAAATTTGCTTTGTCTATTGATTCTGTGTGTTCTGGTGTTTGTGGGTTCACTTTTCTAAATATAGTGACACTCCAACCTTACTGTTTAACTGTTCTGGTTCGCTCTTGAGACTTTCTAGCATTATATCTAAATGCTATGAGTTTTCAGTAGAAAGCACAGTGACAAAACAACCAGACCAACCAAGTTGGTGACTGGCTGGTTAACACAGTGGAGCATTTAGCAGATAGCACTTATCTCAGGAGTTAGTAGAGAACATTGCAGAACTAAACCAAAGCTGTTTTCTGTCTGCTCATTCTTTGTATTAGAACCTCTATACTAACACACTCCCTTGTCAACATTAAATAGTTGTCATGACCTTGCACCATTTTCATGCTTTTATTTTGTTATTTTCCGTTGTACTCACCATGCTGTCCTCTGCTCCTTCCCCTTCTCTGCATGTCCATCCTCTTTATTCTGTTTGGCACCACTCACCTCCTAGCCATGCCTTTCTCTTTTTACTTTGCCAGACTGTCATTGTTCTCATGATCTCTGCTTTCAATCTGATTTGATTGGATTCTTGCTGTTCTCGTGCTTTTGTGTGAACTATGGCATTTTGACTGTGAACTTGCTCAAGCTTTTTCTGTACTTGCTCTGCCTTGCTTATTGTTGCTCTTCTTGTTTTTTTAAAAAGATATTCTATCAAGTTTATTTTATTGCCTTTATCTTGTGTGCAGATCTATGACAGAAAAAATTAATTACTTGGGTTGTTTAGATAGAGATAAAAGCAGAAAGTTATTGGTTCAAGTACTTAATCTCCATTGAGAATTTATGAAGTGTGCACTTACAAGATCCTCCTCAGCTGTAATAGCCAATTTGCAGCTATCCTCCCTATAAGTGATAAATTTTTCGCATCATTTCCCTTTCCCCCATATTCAGGGTTCCAACGTCTTAGGGCCTGAGGATTTCAATGCCTCCGTTCTGTCTTCGCATCTCCTAAATGATACTTTCATGTTAAAACAATAGCATGAGGAGTGTGGCTCATAAACTTTAAAGCTCACCCCTCCTCCCAAGTCATCCCAAAGTTGTCCTAATATGAACCTGCTGCATGTTCAAAGACGAGGATAGATGGCCCTGCCTAGTCAGATTCCTCAGGAAAGCCCTGACTTTACTATCAAAGAACAGCAGCAGGGCTTGTAGGTGTCATCACCATTGTCTCATACCATTGGATCAGGCTGAAAAACAGCAAGGAAAAAGGTCTTAAGTGGTCAAAACTGTTTCCTCTCAGGTTTTGCAAGACAGGGGAAAGAGATTGGAGTGAGTGAGAGTCATTTGGTTGCCCTCGCCACGCTGGCTTTGAAATGTTAAACACATGGAAAACACCATTCCTCATCAAAATAGTGCTTCAAAGGGCAGAGAACACGGGAGGCACTGTTGATGACTCTGCCCTTGTGAAGAGGAAAAAGACTGTCACAGAGGGTCTGGTTGGGGCCAAGCGGGCATCTTTAAACTGCACAGAGTGCCCCTTTATGAGCAGAAATACTGACTTTGATTTATAAATGAGATGAAGGATCACTTAGCAGGGGCGAGGTGCACGTCTCTACAGAGTTATAACTGATGAAGTTACGTATGAAGACGTGAAACAATTTATAGAAATCCAGCTTGGCTGCTGAAATCTTCCCAATTAAATATTCTCAAAAGTTGCCATTATGTCTTTAAGTTGGCATTAATTTCTGCAAGTTTGGTGGTTTAGTGTCAAATAAAATGCTCCATCGTTTTCTCACATGGTGCAATAATGGCTGTGTTGCCCTAACACCACCTTTTAAAATTGTATTTAAAACTTTCTCTAAATGCTTTTAGGCATAATTCAAAAATAAACCACATACTGAAGATGACATTCCCTCATGTCTTGGGCATGTAACAGTGATATAACACGACACATGCTACCACATGTCTGATTCACACTCAACCAGACTTCTGTGACCCCAGTACATTGTCAAAATAATAACGTATATTCCTGCTGTCAGTCCATTTCATTTCCCAATTTAAATAGACTGGAAAAACACTATGGAAGTCCATTGCTGGAATTTACCTGCAGTAGATTGATGCGAGACAAGGCTAGTGATAGCCAGAGGGAGACTGTAAATCATGCAGCACCTGAATCCAGACTTCTTCTTCAAAAAGTATTAATATTCTAACACCATTGACACTGTTTAAAAACGACATAAAAACAGAATACAATGATTTGCAGATTTCATAAACCCACATTTCACTCACAAGAGAACATAGAAAACATATAAACTATTTACCCTTTCCACATGTGCTAACTAATACCATGTGAGTTGCAGACTTTTGATGAGTGCTGATAACATGCTGGAAGGTTCCTCACTTCTTTAGGATGTAGCGCCCATGGTTTCAAAACATGTCACATTTCAATTTGTCTTACAACATAACAGCTTTCCATTTCACCACAGACCATTTTAGATGAGCTTTAAGTTGTATTTGTAGATGGCACAGGTGAAAGTATTCCTGAGCCAGTGCAGTGATGTCCATCACTGAGTCACGTCTGCTTTCAATGCAGTGCCGTCTAAGCGGCTGACTATATTTTGTTTTGAGATTTCTCCAGATTCTCTGAATCTTTTAATGACATAAACTGTAGAAGATGATATATTCAAAGTTTTACCACGAAGAACATTCATTTGATTATTCTGATTGGTGAACATCTGCCCATATTTCATTCTGAGAAACTCCCTAAGATGCTCGTTTTATACCCGAAACATGTTCTTTCCGCTCTTCCTTATTAGTACAACCTACTTTTCCAACCAACTTTTTTGAGACACGTTGCTGCTATCAATTTATTTTTCTTTTTTTGTCTTGAAATAGTACATTTTCTCAGTTTAAACATTTGATATGTTTTCTATCTTTTATGATGAATTGAATATGGGTTTGTGAAATTTACAAATCATTTCATTCTGTTTTTATGTCGATTTTTACACATTGTCCCAACTTTCTGTTCCAGGAAAATGAATAGTAAGTTTGTATTTTAGTTGTGATCTCAGTCTAAACACCTGGTTCTTAGAAGAAAATTGAATGATTAAAGCAATTATCTGGACTTGAATGCCAGATTTTTATAGATTTATTTTGGATTAAGCTGACTGTTATGTCTCTTCAACCAAGCATTTACTGTAAGTGGGACGAGTTTGATCTTGTAACTTCTATGAATCATTTGTTTTACAGGTTTCCAAATGCAAACTATTAATCAGTCTAAACATTTAAGAGACTTTCAAGCAGTCATCAGTGTAATGATTTCCCAGGGATTAAGATAGTTTTGTGCCTGTGGTAGCACTTGTTGACTGCAGTCTCACAGGGAAAATACAGCCAAATGCCAAATATGCCACACTGCATGTCAGTGTAGATGTAAATGCTTGAGTATCAGTTTTTGGGTCTGATTCAGCTCTTGGGAATGTGAACCCCTGCTGTAACAGAAACACTGCGTGTGGTTCACCTGCACCACGTGTTCTGTCATTTTTGTTAAACTTTATCTTGGTTGTGATTTGGCTCATACAGTCAGTAGAAACCCAGTGACCCGGAATCATGCTGCCATATAAGGCACTTACACTAACAGGCATAAGAAGCCTACATTAATTAATGTAATGTGATTAATGTAAAATTATAATAAAAATCTGTTTTACAGAATAATTAAATTATTGGCAGCTTCGGTTTGGTTGCTGCTGAGTTTAGGCTAACAAATAGTGCAGTATATATACTGTATGTCCTATTTGAAGGGTAAATGGTTTGTATTACACAGAAACTGGCTCCTAGGTTGTTTATGGACTGAGTCATTACAGGCAGAGAAAGTTAAACTGTAGTGAGGCTGCAGGGCTGAAAATTTGGACTAGATCTTTGAATGGAAGGCATGGAACCATCGACATGGTGAGAAGATCGTGGGCAGAGGAAATCACTCATCATTAGTCAAGCTGAGGTCACCTTCAAGAAGAATTACTATGAAAAGTCAGTTGTTTTAAGATGGCCCGAAATCTGGCTATTAAAAACTGCATTTGGTGTTCATTACATGGTTAATTTAAGCAGTTTTAAACATTTCAAATTAAGGGTCACGCTTTGTTGATGCAGGGGGAGATGGGGAGTTCTGGTAAAACTTTATCCTAAGGCAGCTTCATATAGGGTTTGTAATGTGTAACTAATAGCTTTAGTAAACGTTGAATAAGTTTCTAATCTTCCACTTTGGCTAGGTTATTCAGAAGTTGTTCATAAAGGGTCATAAAACATCAACCGAGCATTTACTAATAATATGATAATAAAATGTTATGAGTTTTCTCACTTTTTACTAAACTATTGATAAAATTTTGAGAGTCAAAACAGTTACTACAGCTATTGAGGATGTTTTTTACAGTTGCAGATGCATCTAATAATAAAAAGTGTAGTTCATTATTCACTTCGAGACCAGCTGAACTTTTGAAACTCGAAAAGTTATCCACAAGAGTAATCATTACTTTGTCAGTTTGAAATATAGAGTGAAAATGATATAAAAAGACTAAATACCAAAATCAAAATAACAGTGTTTCATCTCACAGGGGGGTAAGAAACCTCTTTGCTTTTCTAGCTTTGGTGTCAAACAGTTTCTCCTAGACTCCTAGTGTAACGGTGTAAACAAAACAGTGCAGCACTGTCGTACTCTCCTCAGCAGTGGGTTGTTCCTGTAAGTAATGCCTCGGCTGAGGGACTTTTACGTTCTTAGGAAAAATGGACAACTTCTTTTTTGGCAGCTGTCTCTGTCCATATATGGACAGGAGGATTTTGCAAACATCCATGTTGTCCTCATTCCCCATCAGTGTCATCAAACAGGCAGACTGTGCTCAGCTTGATGAGACAGAGGCTGCACCTGTGTGCTTGTCACAGATTTGAGGTTGCATCTATGCTGGTTTAGTGGTGTCCTACAATATACCAGTGCCCATTCAAGGTTAACATTACACCTGTGTTCCTGCTGCTTAGGTCATCACAAATGCAAGTTTCAAACAGGGGGGCCTTACGGAAATTTCCCACATGGCAGCAGGCCCTTGCAGACTGCCAACCAGTCAATTCAAAGCAGAGTCATGGTTTATACAGTTCAAATCTGAGGGGCATCCAAAATACGAATTTCAGTTTCATGAAAGATACTTTTGTGGTAGCAAAACATCAGCTACAAGATTATATTTTTCTACAACACAGCAGACAAACTCTCATACTGAAAACGGAGCTTCAGTATGTGTATGTGTGCTATGGCTACACTACTCACGAACCTAAAGCCACTTTCACTTCCAGTGTCATTAAAGTCTTTTCATTTCTTGTCACCAATTGAAAGCCAGTCACTAACTTTTGACCCTTGGTTAATCTGAAAAGATTGAATTTTGTTTGATAAATTGTAGTAGTACTAAAAAAACCTTTTCTCATGGCAGCAGGACATTGTATATAAAATCATTTTCACATTTGATAACTTGCACTCATCTTGATCCTCATCAGGTTCAAGAAACTTCACCAGATAAATATCTGAGGACAGTTTTACATTTTAATACCAAAATGTTGCCAGCTAAATCAGTGCAAGTGCTCAAAAGTGTGCAGACTTCACAGAGTGCAATAATGTTGTGTTACAGTCAATTTTAAAATAAATAAAGCGTATCACAAAAACTCTTGTGTAATCCCAGTGTTCTGTGATGACATTTGCAGTATGCCAGGAATGCCCGCAGACTGGAGCTGCATGGATCATAGGAATACAGGAGGGAGGGTAAACCAGAAACACAAAGTCGCTATTGTTCCCTCTGGCAGCGATCCTGGCTGCTGCCTTCCACGCTCTCCGTGTTGTTTTGAAAGAGTCTGTTTTTGTTTTGAAGTGAGAGCAGCCTCAATGATTATTAATTATCATGTCAACACTAATCACTGCAACAGCCGAAGACATATAAAATTACCATACAAAACCAGACAATTTGCATACTTTTTATAATTGGTACCACGCTTCCTTCCCCTCTAATCTACCACGATATCGATTTGATTGACTTTATTAAAATGTTCAAGGGAAACAAAATGTACTTGCTCAAAACTGATTAACTCAAGACATGCTTTGTTTGTTCTATAGAATATTTATCATTTTTTATTATTCTTATGCTGACAGTCCACAAAATCTGCCCAAAACAAAATCTTTACTTCACATTAACAGAAAACCTCAAATTCATCGTGGACGGGAATCCGTCTGTGTAGAAGACAAACGAATCAAACTCTCAAAGTGGTGAACTCAGGCAGATGGAAAATGTTCACAAGCCATGAATGCAGTCTAATTGGTGTTTGGTTGAGCTTGCATATGTCAGGGACTTTTTCATCTGAAAGCATTTTGACAGAATCTGGTGGAAACCTTGCTTCCAGTTGCTACTAATGTGACTACTGGGCCTGAAATCTGACCTTTCCCAATGACAAAATAAAACTGATCCATGCTGTTTACTGGCTGTGACTGGGAATCAGAGCTGCAAATGGCCATTTTAGTATATTTTTGTGTGTTCCACAGTCTAGTCTGGTGGCCAAGTTCAATTATGGTCTCATCAGACCATAACACTTTCATCCAGTCTTCCACGCTACTTCAGTTAAGAGTTAATATGAGCTTTTAGTCTCTGTGCCACTTTCCTATAAAGCTTCTACTGGTGAAGAAACCAGCCAGTAGGTTCTGCATGCACAGTCTCTCCCAGTTCAGCCATGGAACTTGAACTTAAAACACCCCCAGAGGAATCGCAGGTGTCTTGGTAAGGTGTCCCTCACTGGTCCCTTTTTTAAGGCCGTCCTGCTGAAATTAGCAGGAGTAATAACTGAGTCAGTTGCAATAATAATTTCATGACACCTTTGACTACAGCAAGGGTGGATGAATTCTATCATAATGGCACCATTTCATGTGTGAGTTGGTGGCTTTAAAAATTCACTCCTACAGCGATCACTAGGGTAAAATCTTAAATAAATATATTTACAGATATACAGTTACATCTAGTAAGTGCACCAGTAACACACACTGCTTTTGCTTGTGTTACTATAAATTACTAGACAATTTACCCAGTCTTGGATTGTAATTCAGTTACAACTTTCTTTTAAACTAAAGTTTAAAAAGTATTTTTATGAAAATGTTAGGCTGTGCAGAAGGAAGTATATTGGATCTTAGATTCAGCTGAAGCTAATAGGAGGTTGTACCTGATATGATCCACTCCCCAATTTTAGAGGTGATCTACAACTTTTGTTTTATACAGTTGTAAAAAGAATTACTGGTCAGACCTGCAGAGGCACGTGGCGACCTATTTTTGGCTGTAGAACACCAATGGGAGGAGAAATAGCATTTAGACCCAGTCTGAGATGCTCCCTATGCAATTTGTATTAGTGTGGCAATTTTTAGCTGTGGGGATATAGATAATGAATGACTGTGAAAGTCAGTTTGTGTCTGATTACACTGGAGTAACAGAGACAATCAATTAATAGTATAGTATAGTAATCTTAGTATTTGAAGAATACATCCAAATAAATACATAACCTGAGCCACTGGACAAGAACATTTACAATCGGTTTCTCATGTAAATAATACTTCTGAACTTGTCCGGTTCATTCCGAAAAATCAATCATCAAAAATCACCAGCAGCTCCATCAACAGTCACAATCTGAGGTGCTGGTAAAAGGTTTAGCTTGATTTCGAAGGCAATTCATGTGACTGATGTTTTCTCCACCCTTGTGCACCTGCATGTAAAAACTTTGTAAATAAATAGTGCAATTCATGTTTTTTGGTGTACCATTTGTACTGTGACTCCAGAGGCTCTTTAAAGGTCCAAAATGTTTAAACTAGTGAGTTTTGCAACATAGCATTCAGTGTATTTGGAATCAAAGTAAATAAACAACAAACAATAAACAAAATATTTATGTATTCATTCGACATTGATCAATTCATAATGAAAACACACAGTAGTGGATAACAGGAAATAGAATAACAGAATAAAAAAAGGAAAGGCAGCAGTAAGAATGGTTTCTGTGCGTGTCCATATCAAGGACTCCAAGAAAAATCAGTCTGCTGGAAAACACAAAACTCACAAGAGGATCAAAGTCTGAACACTGATTAGCAGACTAATCAGTGACATCATTCTGTCTGGGCGATGTTGGCAGCTTTGAGCTGAGCCAGCCACACATACCAGGAAGTACACAGGGGACTCTGTGAATAGAAGCAACGTCTGGGGCTGTTACTATCTTATGTAGCTTTGCTGTGATTTGCCCAGCGGTTTAAAAAGCAACTTAAATGGATCAAAATGAGCACAGGTTCACATTAATCACTGCTACACAGCATCTAAACCGGTCGTCCAAGCTGTTGGACACAGGTGCGTCAGAGAACCTGCCAGCGATTGTCAACCTTTACTGCAATTTGATGACACAATGCAACACTAACAATGAATTTGTCCACTGATCAATCTTTTCAAGTGTGAGAGAGAGAGAGAGAGAGAGAGAAAGAGGGGCTTCTGTACTAAAGAGTCTCTATATGATGAGATTGACTCAAAGCAAACATAATTATCACAAATGACCTTCGGCAGATGTAAAACACCTAAAAAGAGACATTAAATGTCTACACAGAAAGAAAACAACTGCACACTGAATTACAGAAGCATTTTTCGTCAGGTTCACCTGACTGTAATACAGTAAATGCCATTTTGCATTTTCATCTAATCTGGGCATCTCCTTCCTCTGCAGAAGGGTTGGGGAGCCTTAACTTTTGACTGTTTCATAATCCATCCATAAGTATACCATCAGTGTTTTAAAATACAAAAGTTAGGAAACTAATCTTTTGCCCAGTTCATATTAAATAGTATTTAAATGTAATTCCAAGAGATGAGAACTACTGGAAAAAGGTATTGTTGGTTTATTTCTCTGACCCACTACAATTAAACTTAACCACAGTTTATTAGCATTCTGTATAATGTAAAAATAATAAATGGCAGGTATTCTACAGAGCCTACAGTAATTACTGCAGAGCTATTGCAACATTTCTTCACATGTGTTTGCCCTCGTGGAATTAATTTCTAAGGTTGTTGTGGAAGCCACAGATGAGCTTCTTATGATAAACACAGGAACAACTCAATTTACATTTGGCAAAGGTGTGAAGGGTAATAAAAGTAATCATTACAACAAGCAAAGCCAGAGAGAGAGAACAAGTAGAGAAGGAAAAGTGGTTTCAAATGGTGCGTTTTTACAGTTCAGCAGAATATTCACTTTTTATCTAAATAAATGTTGTCATACATTCATAATGTTATTGACCAGCTGTAGACCAGATAACATTTTATACATGGTGCTTCTATTACACACTTATAATGAGCACTTTAATTTCAGATTTTCATGAAACCGGATTTGTTCTGCCAACCTCTTATGAAATTAAGCTACTGTTCTGAATCCTCTCTGCTGTCTGAACTGTCACTGCTGCTGGATGTGCATGTTTAATAACAATAAAAAAAACAAATATGTAACCAGGAAGTTAGTGTATGGAGCCGCAGGATTAAACAGTTGGGTCGTGTAGCCTGGTCAGTGTGCATTACCAACATGCCTTTATGTCTTACGTTCAGATTTTAGTCAGTATTATGATGTTTTCCCCTCTGGTTACTAAATGCATGCATTTCCCACATTCAACAGGACAGGTCACAGTTCTACTTGGACGATATGATGTTCTACGGCTGAAAGATCCTAAAAGCCACATTATATGCGAGAGGGACAGCAGGAGTTCTAAATGATAAAGTTTTGTAAATATTTGAAAAGATGTGTAGGAGGTATTAAGGTGTGATGACCATAGCTAAGTGCCAACTTTATATCCTATATCATAAATCACTCACTGGCCATGTTATTCCACACACAAAACAGCAGCTCTGCCATTAATTTCACTTTCACTAGGTAATAATTTCAAAAAGTTATTTGTATTGTACTGTATTTGATCATACAGTATGTTTATTATTAAGGTTATAGTAGGTAGTGGAGTTGTACTGGACTGCTTTCTAATGTTTTGCCCACCCTCATTCATGTTAAATATGACCAAAACTTTAGGACCACCTTTTAATGTATTGCACTCCACTATACCTCTACTGCCTACAATGTTTCAACAAAAACTGAAAAATTATGACCTGCTGAATTTGATTGTACAGGTGTACCTAATAAAATGGCGATTGATTAAAAAAAAGGAATAATTAAAAGGAATAATAAATGCTTTTTAAAAATATTGTATTATTCTAATCATTTCTTTTTTCCAGCCTATCATTTGGCCAGGGGAACAACTGTTCATCCACAGTAATAAAAATAAGAAAATGTAACCAGTCTTAATAACTTATTTGACCAGGTCACCAGAGTCACTAGAGGGACTCTTCTCACATGGAACTGTTGGAACATGACAGTCTGGACAATATGGTCCTCACAACTGCCATACTGTTTGGACTTTTTATGCCTTAGGCATGAGGTACCCATTGAAGCTTTGCTACACATTTGAAATTCTTTAGCTTGAAAACTAAACTATACCAGTGAGGAGCATCCCCTGTTCCTACAACTGTACATTCCTGGACTGAGTGGTAGGGGTGGTTGTCTTAAAACCAACCCAGGTTGGTGATGTTTTACAGCTGTAATTGCTGTTTTACCATTGTAACTACTCAGCACTGCTCTGCACATTTAATATTACAGTTTTTTAGTCATATATGATAAGATTATATTCTTTATAATTTAAGAACTTTAATCATTGCATGAAGGTGCAGTTTAATGATTTTCTTGTGGATGGATAGGTAATGTAGTATTTTGGAAATACAGTTTTCTATAGAGAAAAATATAAATTTTTATCAGTGATTTAAAAAGTTCTTAAGCTTTAGACAACAATAAGACTGGTTATTGAAATATTTATTTCTTTTATTCATTATTTCTTTATAATTAAAACGATTTTTATATTTATAGTAATGGTGACATGTACAATTTTGGTATGATAAACACAGCTCACATTATTATTATTAGTTTTATTTTGTATTATTAATATTGGATTTGATTGTTCTGGAATTAAGTGATCAAACTGGGCTGGAGTAACATTATCAGCTAACCCAGTAAAAAAACAAGACAAAACACTTTTAAATGGTAACACTTAAGGCTTCAAACTTTGAACTAGACCAGGTTTAGGTCACAGACAGTCAGAATGAGTTTATCTTTGAGCTCCAGTCTTGAAGTGAATCCTGCAGCGACTAATAAGTATCCACTTTGACATACAGTATCTTTCCCCACCACTGTGAGGTCAATTCTACTGAAAACCAATAAAATGCACTGTTTCTGCAGATGCTGAAAGGATAGGCATAGAAAAAGAGCCTTCTATGTTCATCCATACAGCCAACAGGTGAGCACTGTTGCTCTGTTGCTACTGCTTTATGCAATTTGTCTGCTATTTGTAGAGTGAGACTTCAGTAGCGAGGAGAAACAACAGTGAACATGAAGCTTCATGTTGAACATCCTGAATGAACCATTCTGGGGCTGGATATAATATGGTCCCTTTAACTGAGTAACTGTACTGTACAATCAAACAGTAGTAATACGGTAGTAGTAATATAATTACAGTACACTTAGCGTTGTTTTAGGTCTTACTGATGATGTTTGATTTTCTACATTGAGCTATTTCTTTGGACTTGCCATAGTTGCTAGTTTAACAATAATTAAAAATTTCTTTAAAACACAACACACTTTTCATAGCAACGCATATTCATTTTCTATGAGCATAGCTAAATCAAGTGGACAAACAACTGTACCACTGTTTGTACACTGACGTACAATAAACGACAGTAGAAATGTTTGACTTTAATCTTTAAAAAATAATGTGTTAGTTTGACTGTTATACTTTGTGCCATATTATTATGAAATAAAAGCCCTTGCACAACAACTTTGATGTGTGAATTTTGTCTGCATCACTGACATCACGATCTACACTATTTTGCATTTAACACACCATTTATAGTCTGTGTATCTGCTAACAGTTAGCAGCCACTGTCAGTTTGTAAAGGATAACTTCCTCTGCCAATCTTCCCCAAGTGGCAGGAAACCAACATTTCCTGTTTATGCTGTTTTACATCAAATCGCGCCACAAACATACGCACATGTGTCAAGCTTCAAATCAAGCTGTCAGAAGATAAAGCTTGCATAGCGACTGAATGTTCCACAAAAGTATGACAAAGACAAATTTATGTTTTGGCTTCCCTTGATGGTTGGTGCCAAATTGTTTCCTGGGTTTTAACTTCAAGTGAAATTTTATTTTCTTATAATCACATTCAGGCTGTGGTTGTTGTGACAAATTCTTAGGAAGAAAAACAGCCACCATGCCAAAGACGATAAAATTCCCTTTGGTCAACAGCTTTTCCAATTAAATGAGCTAAATAACTGGTCTGAATCATGTTCTCACATCTACAAATAACAAAATGCACACACCCATGTGCAAGGACTCAGAAGTCAGCAAAGTCAAAATATATTTTTAAAAATTCATTATAAATATGAAGGCAGGTGTCAAGCAGGTGAGGGAACACAGGATCCAGGACTAGAAGACAGAAAAAAAACTTTCTCCTGAATGATATTTGTGTTTTTATGTTGTCTTGCTGTAAAAGCATCTTCCTGTAATGGGCAGTTAACATCTGACCCCTATTAAACTGAACTGGAAGGATTGTGTTCTCATGAGCGTTGTTGAAAGATAACCTCTCACCTAAAGTCTTTTAAGACAAAAATGTTTTGCTTTGAATAAAATATGGCCAAACTTTGAAAACAGCCTTCTAGTGTCAAACTCTGCAAAAATCATTCAGCACAGTCAAATAGTCAAATATCCAAGTGAACAACCAAAACACATTTTGGAGAGGAGGGAGCCTTCAGCGACCTGCTAAACACTTACAAAATCCCTTTTCTCAGATCATCTGAAAAACAACTCCAGTATAAAAAAAAAATCACTTGGTCTGTGGAGATGATTCCACACAGGTCACTACAGTGACTTGTGTTTACTTAGATGACGGAGTCCTGCTCAATCTAATCAGCCCTTCAGAGAGATAGAGCTCCCTGCCTTTACTCAGTATGCAGGAGGGAGATCTGCTCCTCCTTTCTCCTCCTGTCTTTGATCTGGCTCTTCTCCCGGTGAGGCAAACTGTTTTGGTAGCAGCAGTCAGACAGCCTCCTCCAGCCCTACGTGTGAGATGACCAACCCTCCTTGAATTCATCACACGTGGTGGAGAAATTTTCCTGACAGTAAGTGGAGCCACGTTTGGGCAAGAGGCCTATAAAACAGCACTTGTGAGGTGCTATAACATTAAGTATAATACTGACAATCTCAAGTGTTTGTCCTCATAGGCCTCACCATCCTCTTGTCAGCCATGTGCAGTGAGGGGAACACGGACCAAACAGGGGAGAGTATTAAGCATAATCCTGGCAATTTATGCATGGCCTTGCTGTACATTTGCAAAACAGAAAACAGCCGTTCAAGGTTCTTACGCAGCAAAGACTTTGGTTTCTACCCTGGAAGAGAATTTGGAAGAAAAAAAAACAGCTGGAAATGTAATTTGAGGATATACATATTTTGAAACAGGGATGACAATGATACATGCAATTACAGCATGGAGAATATCAGAATCATATTTTCAATAATCAGTTTTATTAGTCAAGTGTGCAAGCATACAAAGAACATATTTCGTAGCTTCCTGTGTGCACATAAAACACAAGAATAGAGAAACAAATAAAAGAGAACAAATATTAAACACTGATCAGAGTTTCACAAACTTAAAGGAAAATTCTAAATTTTTACATTAACAGACATAATAAGCTGATGACATGACATATCAGTGGAGTTTACACTTGCAATGAAGACAGGGATGTGGTATATGAATGAGGCTTTGTGCAAATTTGCATCACATTGGCAGGTAGGGTGCAAACATGAAATAGTATCTAGACTGTGCAAGAATGCGGAGATTGTAATAGCTAATAGTAAAATGAGTAACAGTTGATAATGACAGCAGAGGTGGGTACATAAAAAGTAAGTATTTACACACACACTTGCAGTACAAACACACATTCACAGGCAGAATGGCCTTTAATTAAGCTTCTGTTATTTTGTCTCCTCCATTCATATGCTAAAGCTAAACACCAGTTTGTGTTAGCTAGCTAATTAACAATAAGTATGTCTGATCAATCGTACTGCAGTTAAACAAATCTAATAAACAAGTCACTGATTCTTTTTATACTGATTTTATCTTAACAGCAAAGCTTTAGACCAACCATCCTGAGAGTCCTGTAGTACATTTATAAACAGTCTACAGCCTGGATGAGTGATTACACTGATCAGTCACAACAGTAACACGATCTGGTGGTTTTAAACATCGGATAGGGATCAGCATGACAAAAACTGAACGTTGGCCGTGATAGGCGTTACAACATACAGTGCATCACAGCACGCAGCGTATGGGGCTGCAAAGTGGTAGACTGGTCAGAATGAAAATGGTAAAGCCTGTCCACCCTAACATTAAAACCACTAAGTGGTGGTGGATGTTGTAGCTGATTGATGTATGCGTTTAACTAGACTACAGGTTGTCAAACCTACAAAATGGTCTCACAATGTACAACACAAAACTTATATTCGAAATACTCCACTTCATCCATTCTGTTTTTCTGAACAAATGTTTTATCTCCTGCCTGTGTTGCTAGACAGTGCTGTCATCTGTGCACATGCTGCAGAGCTCAAACCGTTCTGTCCTCAATGGCGACTCGCCTGGGCCACCCACTGCACTGCCAAACAAGCCAGCTCTGTCAGAAGTTGGTAGCAGCTGGGCAGTTTCCTGCTTTCTGCTTAATACTGCGAGGCCACAGACAATTATCTCAGCACGAGGAAATAGATGTGTTTGCCTGGTTTTAAAGGAATGAAGACTGCATTCTGTAACAATGCTGAAAATGTGTTGGTTTACTCTTGGATTAAAAGGGAAAGAAGCCAACTGAAGAACTGCACTGATGTTATGAGCCTGCTGTCCAGTAGAATACAACTGGCCTGTCAAAATGCTTGTGCTGAAATAGCTGTCTTCTGCTGGAAAGACTGATCTGTCACTACGTGGTCAACGGATGAACTGTAGATATAGAAAATATGAATTATGGGGGAGAATGAATGTCTAAAGACTGTACTTAATTTGATTTCATAGCACTATCCTTAGTTTTTCAACTAAACATTAATGTCCACAGTCTTTCTGTACATGGTCCAACAACATTAATAGTTAGGTTATACAGAACATTAACATTTGGCCACTGCAACATTTCTAAGACATAAATCTTAAAGCTTTTAAAGATGCAATCCATTCACATTTGATCTTAAGCCAAAATGACTATTGCATTAGAGGATGTCATCTGTCCTTTGTTTCCCTCCTTCTCCTCTCAGCTCAGTTGAAGAGACACCCAGACTTATACTCAACAGCTGCCTGTAATCCGAGGCATCCTCGTCTGGTACATACTGTAGGCTGTGAGCTATCTTACCTGAGGCTGTTTTTCAGGAGAGGGAATCTACCAGATGGAGAGCGATGAAACAGAGAAACATGACTTTCGACTGTGGCCAAGGGTGTGGAGGACTGGAATCAGTGGCATTAAGGGCTCAGTCTTCATCTACTTAATAGGCATTAATGAAGGCAGCATGTAGTGAATTGACTAATGTGTAATGTTCTATAGTGGGCACATTTTGTTTGCACATGCAAGGAAATGTTTGAGTATGTGAATGTGAAAAATATTTTGGGAGCACCGGTGTGAGTGACTCATGAGTTCCTAGAGATGCTAGATCCTAAACCAGTTTTCGGTTTGTATGTATCGGAATGAGGATTTGTAAGGATCAGGTAGTTTTGTATTTACATACAACCATATACAACATGTTTTGAAGGGTCCAATGCACGCTCTAATTTAAAAAACAATACGATGTTTTGGCTATTACTGTATTTACTGGGCTGGGCTTTACAGGGTTAAACTGTTAGCCTTTACAGCACAAAAAGCCAAATACTGCATAACAATCACAATTCCAAATGCAATTCTTAACAAATATAATAAAATGATAATTATATCAATACATTTCAAATACCCAATCATAACTGTCCTGTGCTGATATACATCCCAAGCCCAATAAAAATGTTTTTACTCTATGGATTTTAGTTGCTGGTGGTCACAACACTTCAGTCATACAGATCGAGGCAGATGGCCGCCCACCTAAGCATGTTTATGCTTGAGATTTCTTCTGTTAAAGGTAGTTTTTCCTCTTCACTGTTGCCTTTTGCTACTCAAGTGGAATCGTTGGATTTTCTATATAATTTTATGTGGTTATATTTTTATATTCTAAAAGGATTCAAACATTACATTGTAAAGTGCCTTGAAATTACTTTAGTTGTGATTTCACGCTACTGTATATAAAAAAAATGGATTGAGGATTGAATTAAATTGAAGGTACTGTACATCAATGTTCTTCAAACGCCAAATACCGCTGGGACTACGCAACGCTGAGGTGCTCTTGAGCAAGACCTTTGACCCCCACTGTTACAGTGGACCTGCTCAGTGCTTTAGTAAAAGAGAAGTTCTCTCTAAGTGAAAGAAACTCTCTACTACCAGTGTCAAAGTGTCTTCTTCCAAAGTGCCACTGCAGTAATTGTTGTGGAGTTCAAGAATGCCATTTTAAGTCTTTATTCTTACACGTTAGAGTCCTGTGAAGGCAACTTTTATGTTATTACAACTTGTGTTGTTTCATAAATCAACCTCTACTTATGGGTGTTCACTGGAGGTTAATCAGTACAATAATAAACACTATATTATAGTGAGTTATATAGTTTATTAAATGTTTATATACTGACTACAAGTGTTAAATGTGGGGGTTGAAGTAACATGCAAAAGACATAGTTATGGTGGCAATGAACACCAGTCTCCAAAGATTTAACCATCTTGTTATCACTTGATAACAGTGTACTGGCAGAACTACAAAGCATGCTAGTTTGATCATAAAGCAAAAGTTCCAGTCATGCAACTATAGCCAAAAGGCAGCAGAACAGTGGTATGTAAGGGCCAGATGTGCAGGCACATTGCGTGGGACCTGCTCAAATAACAAAATCATTTGGAAAGTAAAGGATAAATAACACACAGTAAGTGAGCTGTGTGTGACAGCTGTGAAGAAACATTTGCACACAACTGCTGTATTTAAGAAAAAATGTAAATAAAATCCAGACAGAAATAATTTTTATCATTCACTAATGGAGGTAATAAAGTGTGAGTCAGCCTTGCGGTATTTACTGCAATGGCATGGAAACAACAAACGCATAAATCTATTTTAGCAACACTTGATTCTATCTTTCAAGCCTTGGTCCAGCTAAGCTTTGGCAGTTTCGTTTTTCATACAGAGAGCTATTTTATACTTTAAACCTGTGATGCCTTGACCCTCTCTCCAGGGTTTTTCTCAAGTTATGCATGGCAAAGTGCTTTTTTACCATGCATCATAAACAATATGAACAGTGCAGAGAGTGGGAACTGGAGGTGCTAAAAACCATTAAATGAGGAGCAAATGGTCCAGAACCTTACAAAGGAAAATCACATTAAAGCCTCAAACCTTTGAACGCATTATGAAGTGGTATTTCTTTTAAAGCTGACGATCTGTAAATTTGCCAGAAATAAGTTTCCACGGGGGAAAAAAAAATTATGTAACATGTCACTCTCTCTTTTTTCTATAAAGCAAAGTGAAAACAGGACGAACCAAGTGTTGCTTCAAGGGCCTGCACGTTGCCTTATCTGGCAATAAAAGTGGGAGCGATGACCAAGACTGAGAGTGGAAATAAAAAAAGCCTTGAAGATGGAAAACACTATCAAAAAGTCACAAAACTGTCACTTTGATTTCCCCTCTCAAAAATTATGGTGACCTTGACATTATGGATGCATGTGGTTGTGGAAACAATTACATCACCAGTATTTGGTGTTTTATTGGATTATGATATAATATGTAATAAGTAAATGTCCCTCAATATGTTTGTTTAAACTGTAATGTATATACCAACGCCAATTATTTGTATTTGGTATTAGGTTAAGTTAACAATCCTTTTAAACCTTCTGCAGACATGAAGATTTCCTACCATTGGGCAGTATGAACATTTTTGTTCGGGTGTCGGATCACTATTCTCAATCTGCTTTGTGTACAGTTTTAAAATTCAAAACACTTTATTAATCCCAGAGGGGGATTGGACTGGATTGGACTTCTCCCCTAGACAATGCTGACTGGCTGCAACTACAGCTGCAACTGTGCATTTTGAATGGCAGTTCCCTTTCTGTTTATTCAGGGCTGTCTCGCACCCTGTGTTAGCTTTTAGGCCTAACCCTCGGGCCGGTCCCGGTTCCAACCCAGCCATCTCATGGGCTGCACCTTGAAACGGGTCGGCAGCATCATTCCACTCCCACAAGTTCTCTCTTTCTCCTTTAAATTACTCATCAACCAGTCTTCTGCTCTCTTCACACAGTTCTGCACCATAGTACTCACCTGACGTCTCCACCATCCATCTATCCATTATCAGCTTCTTATCCAGGAACAGGTCATGGTGTCAAGAGACTCAGCAAGGTATTCCAGACTCTTCCCAGCCATATTTTCTAGCGTCTCCTGGCGGTTCCCCAGACACTGCCGTCCCTAAAGCATGTCGCAGTCTCTTCCCAGTTCGACAGTATACCTCTAATTGGAGACACCCAGAAGTCTTCCTTATCAGATGCCTCAACCAACTCAACTGCTTTCTTTTGACATGAAGGAACAGTGTTTCTGTGCAACCATCTTCTTAAGGCTGAGCTTGGCCACCTTGAACCTTGAGCTTGGCCACCCCAAAAATCATTTCGGCCTCTTGTCTTTGCTTATTTATTTCTTTTCGGTCCCTGGACATGGTCATGGTCCCATGACTGTTGGTTGGAGGTTGAAACATAAATCAGCTGGTAAACTGAGAACTCAGCCCCTTCTTTACCACAACGATCTGGGCATTAATACTGCACATATCCACCTGTCAATCTCATGCTCCATTTTATCCGTACTTGTGAGCAAAACCCGTATATACTCCTTTGTCTGGGGCAAAGACTTATACCCAACTCAGAAAGAACAATCCACTGTTTTCTGGCTGAGAACCATGGTCTAATTCTCATCTCAGCTGCATCATACTTAGCTGCAAGCTGCCTCAGTGCATGTTAAAGGTCATGCTAAAGGTATGCTACAGTTTGATGAAAGCAGCAGAACCACATCATCTGCAAAAAGCAGAGACCACCACAAACTGTTACCAGTACTGAAGAGTCTGTCAGTCATGAGGAGCTTCTTGACTACCTCAGAGACCTCTGCTTCCCAGAGTGTTCCGACTCTCAGAAGAGGTCTTGCTTTACAGGTTCAGGAGTTTCTCTAAGTGCTCCTTCCACAGTTCCCCCCCTGCGAAACACAGCTGTCGAATGGTTTGCCAAAACAACCTTGAGGCTAACCAAAAGTCCTACTCCAAACAACCAAATTCCATCATCAGTCTTAGACTGAGAGTGTTCTGGTACACTTGCAGTAGAAACAACTCTATGCTCAAACATGGTGTTCATTATGGCCAAACCATCACTTGCACAGAAGTCCAATAACAAAGAATCACTCGGATTAAGATCTGAATTGCCCACATGAGCTTTGAAGTCCATCCAGTAGGTCAATGGAACCCCCTGGAAGTCTCCAAGAAAGGTGCAAACTTTGAACTGCTCACACTCAGAGCTTTCCCTCCAGTGACGCATATGAAACAAATGTGTTGTAATGAGTTTAGTGAACCAAATTAGGAAGGGTTTTATAGGGTCTTAATTTCCAGTGTGACTTGTTTTCAGATCCTTTTCAAATCACTTATGGGCCCCTTATATCACAAAGGCTAAATCTTGATAAAGATCCAAACTTCATTAGGAACACAACTCTTAATATTGGATCACTTAAGAGTTCTAATCAAATGCATTTAGAAATGTAATTGTATTAATGCAATTAGAAATCAAATAGTATTAATTTTTTTTATTTGATAAAATTAATGTTAATAAGTGGATATCACCATGCAGACAGTCTGGTGTATTTTATAATTGCGGGCAAGTGCTGACTGGTCATGGAGTAGTTTCTCAGAGACAGCCTCCTCCATCAAAGGCATACTTGTCCAATCTGGGCAGTAATACAGCTATTTTCTCCAGCTCCTGTGATGCATTAGGGCCATTATGTAACAACACTTTAGACTGCTTGGGGAAATTTCACCCTGTTTGAGTCTTTACTGCATCTTTACTTCCTTGGGAATAGTTTTCCATCATACTTTAATCATGTGTGACAGAACTAGGCCAAAGTAATTTTGAACATCCTAAAGAACAAATATTACAATCATGGAAGAAACATCAAGGTGAAGACTATGAGATTTAGACCATTTTTATAATATGCAGGATTTAAAATTGAACTTTCGCTTACAGAAAGTAGGCTTTGAGAATGTAAATTTTCAGAACTTTGGCAAATGTCCATCATGTAAACCTGCTTTTAATGTCATCACATTTCTGAACAAAATATCTAGAACATAACTGTTCGGATAAATAAGCATCGGTATGCATTGTCAAAGCCGTTACCCCTCAGACACAATAATAACCCCAGAGCAATTAGACTACATCTGATAGTGAGCAAGTATGCCTTATCTGTGTCTAAGTACTCCGTATTCTGGCAACGATCAAGGGATAGAGCTTCTGTCTCAACTGAACGGTAGAGCTGCTGGACTAAACAACTGAACTGCACTGTACAGAAAAAAATCCATGGAAGATAGCCTTCTCCACATATGGCCCCCTTTTCTTGCAGTTGTCTTCAGCATTGCTGGTATAAAACAGTAGTGTCTGCTGGTGAAATTCATCCAGATCATGTTTTGTCTCCATTATAAAAATTAGCTGCAGTATTTAAAGTTGTGGTGCTCTATTTTGTACAAGGCATTTAATTCATCATAGCACAGAATCAAGGAAATCGTAACTGTCCAATCTAGTTTTTAAAGCCACTGTGTCAAATTATAAAGTGGCATGTCATTGACAGCAAGACTCATGCCATACACAGCAATCAATCTAAAAGTCTCTATTAAACTAAACTGTAAACACTGATCTGTTTTTGTTGGCAAGACAACAAGATAATGTTTTCTATTAACAATAATGAGGACATTGTAGTACTACATGTACTGGATCTGACACTGCGTTGTGTTGTGTAGAACTGAAAAACACCCTCCCGGACTGGCTTTTGCTAATTTATTAACTGCCTATAATGGTGGGGAAATGACACAGACTCTGCCCCTTACCAGGGGATATCTTTGAGGTAAGAGAGCTATTAAGTTATGACAAAGTGATAACAGTAAAATAAAGATTAAAATAATGCAATGCAATAACAAATCAAAAACCATTTGTAAAGTTTACACATAACAAGAAAATAAGTCCAAGTGCAACTCCTTCCCAAGAGATATCTTTGAGGAAGGAGGAAGTCGGGCTCATCTTTGTGCAGTAAATAGAGGCGCTGTCAAAATAAAATGCATATAGTACTTCCTTTTACTATAGAACACCCCTTTTAGATAAATATTTACTATGAACAGTTTGTGATTACTAGTACATGTCCAACACCAAAATAAACATTAGAAAGAACACACACACAAAAAAGTGAAAAAATATATAAAACTGGAAGTTAGTCTGTACCCACCGAAATTAAAGTTCCATTATAAATCATTTTACAATGTTTTGTCCTCTTCATAATAAAGTGCAACAACATCAACTACAATGATACTGAACAAATCAGGACAGCACTTCCAAACAATAGATTCTTGTCCACCAATCTTGTCATTTTCCACAGGAGACTGCGGTTCATTGACCAATATAAATGGTCTTGTTGCTATTCTTGTAACCACATGAATGTGATGGACTTCAATTTTAATTTACAGAGTCATCTCAAAGCAATCAAGACAATAAGGTCAACATTGCAACTTTTATTTAGAGAGAAACCCAACAAATCCCCAATGGGCAAGCACTGGGCAACAGTGGAGAGGAAAGAAAGAGGAAAGAGAGGAAAAACTCCCTTTTGATGGAAGAAACCACTGGTAGAACTAAGCTTAGAAGCTTTCTTCTTTGACCGGAAGTGATAGGTAGGAAACCAGCCATGAAGCAATGTGAGTGATGTAGTTGCAGAAACAGGATCAGAAAGACAGGGACTGAAGTTGTGGCTTTAGACATTGTTTTGGTTCAAAGAAAGCCATCTGAAATGAGTTATTTCCCCTTCAACCTTGACACAAACTTAATCTTTGTATAGCATTAACATACAAAGTTAAAGGTTACCTAACCCCAACCACAAATTGAGTAAAACTCAGGCCCCTGTGCATTGTATGTCCACCATCCACCCCCCACACCTTGCTTATTTTTCAGTAATAAATACAGCCCTTCATTCATTTAAGAATGTTGTCAGAACATAATCTATTCAGTGATTATGTTCACTAGAAAAACATAATCAGTGAGACAGTGTTGCGACACAGTATTTCAGCCAGTCTAGGCCCAAACATGAATTGACTGCATTAATTTTCATCAGGATTGTTTTATTTTGCTACACCCCAAA
>OMLM01020058.1:93888-104218 GCA_900302695.1 Helostoma temminkii | reverse complement strand
GAGCTCCGACACTGGTAGCTGTTTTGGTTTTGATGGCATCACACCGCGAGTGTTGAAAAGCGCACATTCCATCACATTTCCTCATCTGCAGCCTAATCTGGGGCTGCTGTGATTTGCTCTATGCCTGGTGTTATTAGCTTTATCTGCACCCCGCCTGCCACTGAAATATGCAGCTCAGTGCTACAGATATGATCCAGACAAACTGAACTCTAAGTCTGCCACCTGAAAAACACACAAACAGCAAGGAATCTGAGGCTAATCAATGTCTAGCAGGGGGCATTGTCATTGCTGGACAATCAAGTAAGATGCCATGCTTTATTCTACAGTAGCAGAGGCGGGCCCTTCTGCAAAGTATGTAGTGGTTTTAAAGGAAAGACTTTGATTACATTTATATTGAAATATAACAGGTCCTTTAATTCAATACCCTAACAAATGGTTTGCTTTCCTCTTTGGCCTTTTAGTTCCAACACAAACATCAAACCAGGAGGCCTAAAGCTTTATTCAGCCACCAGAGATGCAATTTAGGCCAAAGAGACTGTAACGCAACAAATCTCCAGCAACACTTTGACCTCACAATCCAGATAATCTTTCAAGCTACTTAAGTGATGTTTGCAACACTCGTCTGGTTAACAGATGTTTATTTGGGGTAAATGTTTTAATCATCTTCTGTTTTTCACACCACATGAATCACTCTTTGTGATTCTGCATGCAAACCTCAAACCTCAGTGTCACAGTATGTTCTGGTTGCTGCAATTTTTTGAAGAGTGGTTGTTAAAAGAAAGATGAAAGCATTACAAGTATGGCATTGTGATGTGGTTTTAAATATTTGTTTGTCTGGGTTGGTGCGACCACCGGTGAATCGCGGGTGGTTGAAGTGCTTTCAGTTACAGTAAATGTGTACCAGCGTGCACCTGACGGAGGCCACTGGTTCTGCTATCGAGTTTTCTAAAATATATTTCTATATGTAAGCACATGTTTTCCACCACCAATCTCAAATTTGATGACATTGCTGATCACTTAGAGAGTGTTTTTCATTAGTGCTGCATAGGTGATGAGTCATATACAGCAAACAGTTAAAAATGATTTACATGGCGTATATTCCAAGAAAACTGTTAAGCATTTGCCGAGCAGTTGTGGAATTTATTAAATGTGGGCAATGATAGAAAGGCATTTTGGCTAATGGGCAGCTATGATATCAAACTGAAGAGTCTCGGCAGCATCGCAACAAAACACAGACGTTCTGTTCATCTGGTAAAATGACACAGTATCTAAATCCTTTTGTCCTGCATATCTGTTTTAATAAATCTAGGCGGAGTGATTAAAAAAACAAATTCTGCTGTAGATGAGCTTCAGTCTTTGTACTGCCAATCAGTCTAGTGTGTTTTCCACCACAATGCTCTTTGGGGACAATTGGAAGTACAAGGAGAACAACATGTCAGATGAATTAACCATTTGACAATGCAATGGCTTCGTTTTCCTAAATCTGGTTCAACAGCGCTTTACAGGAAATCTGCAAAATTGCTTAGCAGCACAAAAGAAAATTGTTTTTTATCACCAAACAGAAGACCATCAACGATTTTTGACGTTAACAAATAGCAGCTTTCTTTTTGCCTGTAGAAACAATGCAATAGTGATTGCTGCAATGAAAGGTCTGTTTAGCTTAGAGTAATTTTATTAACATGTGACAACTCTTTATTGATGTTTAGACAAGTCAACAGCCACAATACAAGATTTGTGAGGCTGAGCATATATTTATCAGGTGTTCTTCGTCTTAGTGTCTTAGCATGCAGATCAAACCTGAGGCTGATAAGAATCTCATTATTTTTTGCAGGTTTTTAACCATGAACTAAAGTAATGGACAAATTAAACCTTAATGTGATAATAGCATTATAAAGATGTTGCCTCAAAGGCTGCCTCAAAACTTGAGTCGTCTAACACAACTAAATGTTATCGTGATTGAACATTGCATTGTGTTAACTTGACTCAGTGACTTAGATAAATTTTTAGTTTGCACTAAAATTAAGTCAGAAAAGTTAGAAAACTCTCTAGTGTATATGTGAGTGGTTTATTTAGTAGTTTATTTAAGTTAGACACAAACTGAAGTTGAATAATTAATTTGAGAAACTGATCTGTAGTTCTGCAGCCAAGATGAAATGTCTACGGGTGGAGCCAGTAACAAAGTCAGTACACAACAATCATAATTAGCTGCTTCCAGCTATTTCAATAAGTGTACAGAGGTACAGTAGACTGAATTCAACACAAACCTTTATCATGGTTCACATAATTTTCACTAGTGTGAAAGTAAACAGGCACAGCATAATGTACGTATGTATTAAAGACACACAGCGCCTTTGTTTCTAAGTACTGACAACAACAAAATTTAAGTTGAGCTAGAGTTGAGCTAAAACTATATAATATATAATATTATTTATGATAAATTAACAAAAAATATCTATTTTGTTATTAAACAAAATTCCTGAATGAAAATTTACAGTATGTGGTGTGAGAAAGTCAGTAGATCAACTAGTAGGCTTCGTCCTCTGGAGTCCATAAGTCTATGGAAAATGTCATTCTAAGCTGTTTTACAGTTGTGTCAGACATTTCAGCCAGGAATAAAGTGGTGAAGCAGATAACAGACTGACAACTCTTTAGCAACTCCTCTAGCAAGCAGGTACTGTACACATCAGGTGGGTAAAGATTAGAAGACTTACAGCCTCAAGACCAGGGGTCTATAAACTTTTCTGTCTGCAAATACAGTTTTAGGCGGAAAGAAAGAAAAAAAACACATAGAACCACATAGACTATTTGAGTCCTGTAGGAGGTACCACAGCCTATTGTTTAAGATTAGCCTGCCAGCATTAGAAATATAGAAACATACTATACTGAATATGCTATAGAGCTATAATCCAAAGTATAGTCACATACTACACTGCTGCTGTGGTCTAATCAGTCTGAGAGGAGTTGACTTTGTAGAGAACTTTTTACCAGCTGTTTCAGGACCTCCCTGGATACCTACCAGACTTTGTTATGGAGCAGCACTGTCAACTTCATCTAGCATTATTCACACACACACACACACACACACACACACACACACACACACACACACACACACACACACACACGCGTGTAGATGTTCTTTCTTTGTACACAAAACCAGAGAACTTTGTCGAAAAGAGGCCAATTGTGTGAAATTGAAAAATGTAACACTGTACTTTGTGCGGAAGCTAAATAGGCTTTTGCACACCGTACACACTACTTTGCACACTACTCTACTTTTTACAGGAGTGCTATTCTTGGTGTGATCCATCATTATCTGGAAGTTGTGTCTCCTATCAAATGTTTTCTTGTCCCACCATGAAAGTCTCATGGTCTACTGGCAGTCTGCATGCTTCTGCTCCTCTACTAGCGTTCAAAATATAAAGACCTAAGAGACTTCAGTTCCCACAACAAAATTCAAATCTGGAAAAAAAAGATAACCCTTAACAAATTCAAAAGAATGTAAAGAAAGAAGAAAGAATGTAATATCCTGTTATCAGGATCTGCTTTCAGTAATACATGTAACATGACTGATTGGGATTTATGATCTGCACCATCTCTCATTTCTTCACCTAACATATTGAAATTTTCCATGTAATGATAAATGAATTGTAAAACAACAACTGTAACCGAGAAATATCTCTGTTTTTCCTTTCCCCTGGGAACACCCCCGACTTGAACTCCAATTTGACCTCAGCTAAGTCGTGGTTTTCTTCTGCTTTCTCTCTCTTTTTATTTTTTTGTGACTATTTGGATGACATGCAGCAAAGGTTTATCCAGTTGTATTCTCCATTTATGAGAGGATACCACACAGCCTTTTATTAAAGTAAAATAAATAAAATAAATGCACAGTATTTATCACTTTGAGTGAAATAGCAGACCGACTATAAATTTCTGTTTAAGTTTAAGGCAGCCATGTATTTTTGGAAATGTCATTCATATCCTGTGAGCGTTGTCAGACTCTATCCAGTTTCTGTTGAGGAGTGTATAATTTGGCTGAGGCCTTTTGAGATCTCTTATTTCTCATCAAAGAGCAGCATGAGAACGATGACAGCTACTCTCACGTGCATAACTAAACAGCTGGAGACCACTTCATTTCCCGCTACTGATTCCTATATAGGGAAAACGGGAATCCTACCAAGGCATTGAACTGTGCCTCCACTATGAGCTGGAGCAAGTCAAATTGAACTCTAAAACACTTACTAAAGGCCAAAACAGAACATAGTAATTTGTTGTACTGACAGACAGTACTGTAGAACTATCACAGTGACAACTGTTCCATCTTTAGTCATGAACATTTTAGGTAACCCACCAGGAATGCTTGTTGTACAACTTGTACCAGTGCTGTGTTGTTTCTTTTGACCATGCCCAACCCTAATGAAGCACAAATGACCTGGACTTGTTGCTCCCGTCACAGGTCTCTTGGGGAGGCAAACTCTTTCATGTTGCCATCTCACAGCTAAGCTGCCGTTCCAAACACATCCTCCATCCCGCCACAACATGCCTTCTCCAATCAGCTCACATTTATTCCCCTCCTGTGCTTCTCAAAGAGCCTTTATGGACCATTTTCATTACACAAAATGCACCTTTGTCCGCCACCGTCTACTTTTTTCTTTTTCGCAAAGAAATTCTTTGATGCGTGGATGTTTCCACTGGATTCGACGTAGCTTAGGGAAGCCAAACAACTGTAAATGCAAGCAGGGTCTCGGGTCCTGTACTGTTTTGTGTATTATGTAATTCAACTTGTCAGCTGGGGAAAACAGATGGGAATACAAAATTCAAATGTAATAAATCAGAAAATAAAAATGAGAAAACATGTTTAATCCCAGCATCGTAACCTGCCAATGACACTTGGTGGAAGTAGAAAAGTAATCACTCAGCTGATCACAAGAATCTTCTGCTCTTGGTTTCACAACAAACCTTATATGTGATATAGCTTCCAATTTGAGGGCAGATTAGAGATTAAACTGAGTGATGTTACACATGCTATAGCTTCTCTCCTCTGCAGGCTCCACCACAGTGAACAAGACTTATGTTATGTGTACTTGAAAAGTAAAATGTGGTGGAAAGAGATTTATGACAGCAGGAAAGGAAAGTTAAGCAAGGGAGGGTTGTGCCTTAAGGACGCCCCCAGAGCTCAAACTGTCTCACTGAAACATGACCTAGTTCATCAAGCCTGTCTAGCAGAGGAGAAGTGAGAAGTGAGAGAAGCATTTCTCAGCTCTAGTGACTATAACAATACCTTTATTTCTGATTCATAAAAGCATTACATACAATAAAGCTGCAGACACTTACCATTGACCTTACCATTTCATACTCTACAGTTAATGTCCAGTCAGTGAAGCCCCTTTTGCTTTATAAGAGTGAAAAGTCTTTACCTGCAGGCTGATAACCATCACAATGTACAGGTAGCTAAAGGTCTGGTGTTCATTCTCGGTTGGCGCATTAGGTTGAAAGACATTCAAGACATTAAAGGTTTGCATTTCATGCTAAATCAAATCAAACTCTGAGTTTACTGTACATCTGAGACTGTGATAAAGATGGACTGTAGAAGTTAATTAAAAATTCATTCCAGGCATAACTGGGTTTGGTGAACAGGCAGCGTCAGGGGGCTTTTCTTATGTAAGCGAGCACCTGGGATCCTTGAAGCATGCAAGAAATGTGATAAGGTGCTGTCAGGGCAGCGCCTCATCTGAGCTGTGCTCGTGTGACAAAGCAAGTTTAACTTAGTCAGGCTCTGCTAGAGCAGTCTGGATTCACTAAACCTGACACTGGTGATCCTGAACAACTAGTGTTGTACAGCAGATCACATACTGGCTCTGTAAATGTAGGGTTCAACACACTGCACCCACATCTATAGTGGGAACAACAGAAAAAAGTCATTAAATGATGTGATAACATCCAACGAAGGTGATTTGAAGGACATTTTAAAGCCAAAATAATAAAACTATACTACACATTCTCAGGTTCCAGCTTTGATTTGGCAGCTTCCTAAACTAAATATACGTATTTGTGTTTTTTTAATTTGTAAGACAAATTGTTGTTATTGTTCGACACTTCATAAAACAAACGTGATATCACTTTTTGTCAGGAGAGTATTAAGTTACCGTAGATGCAATACAGTGACCACTTACTACAGGTATTCAATACTCTAAGTGTGGATGATTATACAGGCTTTTAAATTAATACAAATTTCAACATAGAGTGCATATGGGAAATCATTGTTTTACATATTTTTGCTTTAATGTGTCAAGAATCTAACATTCAAAAAGTAAATAATGCTTCTTGTTTAGTTACTATAAATCCATAGTTGGTTAGTAATCAGATTACTTTAGTTCCAGTCTTTATTTATACTTATTACAAACATAAATTCATGCACTTATGTGTAATGGTCAGTTCATTCATCCTGGTGCTGTAAAACATTTCCTTTGCAAGTTTTGCACATGCAAGTCTTTAATCTGCACGTGCACAAATTTGATTTCCACAATCCCCAGTTGTGGAAAATAAGTTTTCTTGATTTGTTTAACACACCTTTATACTAAGGAAAGTTTACTGTAACCCACCTACTTATTGTTAGGAGATGATTATTAAAGAAAAGAGGCTATTACCTGTGAAAACTTGTGAGAGGAATGTTACAGAATATCTAAGCAAATTGAAAAGCCTATACTTATATAACTTACTGTAAGCTATTTAACAGTTTACTGATAATATGTGACGGCATTTCTGAAAAATGCTTTTATTTTTGAAGAGACAAAAAGCAGCAGCTTTTGGTTAAAATAAAGCTTTGGCACAGAGCACCAGAGCTAAAACACTCTGCTCAGAACAGATGTAAGTCACAGATAACTCAGCCACAGTAAATCAGGAAAAGGTTTTAATTTCTTTTAAATATATGTATGACAATCTCATTTTATTCTGCTTGAAAAAATTCCGACTGAATCTCCAGGCTGCACCATGACACCACTAAACAACAAGTTAACAACAAATGTTTGTCTTCTGTCAACCTCTACTGTAAACTGAAGGTAGATTCATTTCAGTATGTGGCTGCTGTGGTTGGCTAATGCCCATAATAACAGAGAAGAAAATGGCTGAGCAACCGCAGCAGACCGTGCACGCACTATAAAACATATTCCTTCCCTCACTCTGTGTTTTTGTTCTTTTCTACTTTTTCTCTGTTTCTCTTTGTCTAATGGTGGCTCATCTCTTCCAGATTCAAAATCAAAAAAACAAAAAAGCTATGTAATGGATCTGAGACATATTCACTCTCTTTCTCTACCGGATTACGATTTTATCTTCAAGCTGGATTACATGGAAACAATGTTCCTCTTTCCTCTGTTTAAATGGATAAAACCATGTTCCTTGTGTAACCCAGTGGACATCAAGCATGAAAGCTGCTCCCTTATAATCTCTCTGTCCAACCTCCTGAACAGAGGAGCCAGTAGACCTGCACTGCTGACAGAGCGAGTGGCTGGGCATTGGTGTGGGTTTGTTAATTAATAACTTGACCCCCCACAAAGACTCTAATGCTTTAAACAATCATGGTTATGCAACAGTGCCCGTGCTGCCACAACATTTTGTGACAAAGTTTACTCGCCTGTTGAGGTTGCTTTAATAGCCCTGTCTATGAACTATTTTTCTGCACAGTGAGCTTCAGAATACTGTTTTACAAGGAGGTAATGAGACGACTTGTGAGCCAATATTTATTCTAGTTTTCATATTAATATTGGATTTTAATGAATGCATGCAGTGTAGAATAGCCTTTATTGTCATTGTACATTAAAACTGGATAACAGTAGTGGAGATGCCGGGGATTGAACCCGGGGCCTCATACATGCAAAGCATGCGCTCTACCACTGAGCTACATCCCCATGTATTCAACCACTGTGAAAGGAGTCTAAAGAATTATCACCCAACTCTGCAACTGTGGTGCCTTTAACCTTCGTTTAGCTTGTTGTATTTGTTTTTCCCATTCTCATCATCCCTATGTGGCAGAGAGTTAATGATTAGCTGAACACAGTGGAGCGTCTAGCAGCGAATTAGTTGGATATTTTCTTTATGATTTTGTCTTTATTTGTTTGGTTAAGAACAAAAGCAAAGCAATCAGCAAGGAAAGTAATGTAACAGTAAAGCTAATCCTTTTAAATAAAAGGGGTAGTGAAATACTGGTAAAACATTGAGTACTTGAGCTGTGAGCTAGTTTGTAAACTGATATTGCAGGCAGGTCAACTGGAGTGGTAGTCAGTCTCCCACTTCTTTTGCTTACAAGTCCCTACTGATGTTGAGACAAACTGACACCCTTGCCTTCAGCATTTCTTTCAGCAAAAACTAAGCATGCACTGGGACTTTAATTTCCATATTCTGTGACAAATTAGACTGTGCTACAGCAGTTACTATTAGAAATGGAAAACTTGATTCAAACAATGTTAAGTAAGAATGACTTTGCAACAAGAAAAAATAAACAACTACTTTTGCATATGTATAAAGTTAACAAAGCAAAAAAGCATACAATATGTATAAAGTTAATCAACTTTCTAATCATAATCAAAAAAATTGAACAGTCTTTGCTCCTTTCACTCCTGCAGCTTCAAGTCGGAGCTACCTGTGACCTCCTCCCTCATGGACTCACTCTGTGATCTTAGGTGTACAGAGTGGAAAATTGTGCTAAATATTGTTAAAAGAGATATTCTATTCTATTCTATTCTATTCTATTATATAAAGATAACATACCATCCTTATCAAAACACATTGAGAGTCACATAACATATTTTTGAAAAACAAAAAGACCCTGTCATGTTATTATTATTACAGTTTTGTAGTATTAACATAGTTATAAATGTGAATAAGATGTCCGTCTGTTCTGTTAGTTCTCAGGTTCTGTGTTGCAACGTTTAGGTTTTAATTATTTTTTGTTTTCAGATGTTTTTTATTACACAAAAAACAGTATTGTCACAATGATTTAGTATTGTAATTTTGTATTTTCACTAATTCCTGCTGCTGCACTGAAGCTTAATTTAAATCAGAAGTTTTAAGTGGTTTTTGTGATTGCAGCATATCCATTGAAATGTGACTCCTGATGAATGATGATGTTGCAAAGTGGGTTTTCCAGCTTGTTTCAAAGTTACTGACAAAAAAGTCAAGAATTTAAATATAAGCACAGTTTGGTGACAGGAATTCATTTTTGCAAAAGTTGGGCAATTAGTGGCTATAAGCTGCTCGCATCTTGATTAAATCCCTACTCAGGTTTTTACTAAAGCTGTCGTACACAACATTAAACTTTCAAGGTACCCATCTTCCCCCCATGCAGCCCCATGAAAGGTTAAAATGCATCAGAAACATGTGCAGTGGATCAGCTTGTTGCTGCAGTTAATAATGAGAGTGGTCAGAGGCCCTGGCATTCAGCGAAAGAGGAAGTTGCTCTGAATCTCCGCTCCTCTCAAACATCTCATCATGTGTTTCTGCTGCTATAAAAGGTGATGGAGCTGCCATCGTCTCTAAGCACTACCTGTCATCGTGGTCCACATTTTCCCAAGTATTACTGTCACTGGCCTCTTCCTTTTGGCCAATCGAGGAATCACTCACACTGTCCTAGATTTCAGTGGCTGGCAGGTCATCGAGGTAATCGCTATTCACCCTCTAATCCCCATTCTCATTTTTGAGAGAAAGAGAGCTCAGTTGATCTTCTCACCACCCATCACTCCGCTCGGTTCTTCTCATTCTCTTATTTCTGTTTGTTCTCTCTCCCATGCCGGTCAGTAGCACAACAGGTCCATTCTCCTGCCTGTCTCTCTCCCAGTTAAATGCTTGGATAGGCCATTAAGCGCTTTAATGATGCACAGAGGCGTGAATGATTTCAAAGAGAGGCAATGTCACCTTTGAGACTTGTGAATGTGTTTAATCGCAGATTTAAGGTATTAAAATTTCTCTGATGACAATATTAAGTAGAATCAAAGGTAAACTGTATTCTTATATAAAACTCTTAGTGAGATCAAAAGTGTGCAGCCATGGGAGTAGGAATAAATATGTCATCAAGGCTCTGATCATATTCCTATTTCTGTGATTACAACTCTGTGAAACATGGAAAGCAAACATTTTAAAGAATTTTGTAAAGCATTAAAAACCAAATAGAGAATAATGAGTGGAAACATGAGTGTATCAGGAATAACCATTCAAAATTACATTAATTGCTCAGTTGTCCCTAATAAAATGGTAATTTTTGTTACTTTATTGGGTACAAAAAATAGAAACAAACTAACAAAAAAGATATCAACCAGAACCAACCTTATCCCGTAAGTTA
>OMLM01020058.1:79562-93868 GCA_900302695.1 Helostoma temminkii | reverse complement strand
ATCCCGTAAGTTACAATAGACTAAAAGAAAGATATGAAAATGTACATTTTCTGTAACTGCACTAACAAAAAATTTGCCTAAAAGACAGGTTGCACTCAACTTGTTAGGTTAGTGTTAAGTTAAGTTGAACATAACTAAGTTAAGTTTCTCCTACTTAACAGTTAGACCATAAAAATATAAGCCCCAGAATATAAACTAGACCAGGGGTGGCTAACCCTAGCTCCACCGTCCTGCTTATTTTCCAACTATCCCTGCCCTACACACTGCTGACTACCTGATCAGGTGTGTTCAGCCAATCATAATAACTGCAGGGATGGTTGAAAAACAAGCAGGAGTGTAGCTCTCAAGGACCAAGGTTAGCCACATCTGAAGTAGATGGTTAGCAAGGTCAAGAATGAACTTTCATCTGGTACAAATGTAAAACAATAAGACAGCGACAAGCTGGTTGTTAGAAAGAAATATTTAATTAGCCTTATTTATTAAATGGTCCACTGCGAAATCAAAAAACTCTATCATTACAAGGAAATTTGTTAAAAACAAACAAACAAACAAAGAATAATAATAATTTAAATTGAGGTTTGTAATGTGAAGAAACCACTTATTTATTGTAGATGACGTAACAGCAAAACCATCAGCCAAGCTGTCTGTAGTGTTTCCTGGTGATAAGTCTTTGGAGTGACAACTTTCCTTGGCAGGCTGAAAAAGTCATCGCTGTGTTGTTTTCTAGCACCTCTGAGTGGTCTCTAAGGTCTGAGTGGTGGCTAAGACATCAGTTTACTCAGGCAACATTTTTGTTTCACAATAAATCTGACATGTGCTTAAGAAATGAGTATTTTAGCCGTTTGGTACGGGAAATATTTCTGACTTAAATTTGTCAAAATGAGTTGTTCTTTGTTTATAGAGTACAAAATAAGGATCATTTACTTAATCTGATAACGAAAGGTTTAGTTTAACACTTGTTGTAGTTTTACCACGACAACAGTTCTTAACGCCACATTGTCTGCAAATCTCCTGTTTTGATGGATTTTCCACCAAACTTGACTTTCTTGTGAAAACAAAAGAAAAAAGTTCATTAGTGGATTCCAGATTTGCAACTGTGCCCAACACATTACTGACATGATATTTACATAATTGCAGATTTAAATGATTTCATGATTGCGCTTTACCGATACACTTTTATACATTTGCACATTCAACATTCTTGTTTGGATCCATGGTGAAGTTTTGCCGACTTCCCTGCAGAACATCACAAACTTCTTACCTATTACAAACCACCCTATGGCACACCCACCTGCCCTAAATAATAACTATATTCAGTTGTATTTTGGAAAACAACAGCATAATAACAAATCATGACATAAAAAATTGTGATATTCTGCACTGACTGTTGTAAGAACTTAAACACCTCCTGGTTTAATGTAATAACAAAACAAGGAACACACTAAATATGTTTCTAGGTGGCTTGTACACAGCCTTGTCTGTTGTTGGCATATCAAAATTTTCTGGATCTCTTGTTAGATCTGCATTGCACCTGTACTTACAGTTGACTTTATGAAAATTTTGGAATTTCACATCAAGTAAAAAACACAAGCATATACATATGCACAGTTATCACCAGGACCAGTCAGACCTTTAAGAGGTCAGGAGGTGAGAAGGGACTGAGTAGCCTGTCCTCCTCTTCTCTATAGGGCTCAATGCACCAAGTACACCCTTGAGACAAACTGCTCATGGCCAAAACAGACGAGACTGATTGTCTCCACACACAGACGCTGTAATGTCAAGTACTCAGCCTGTAGCACTTCTCAACCTCATGGCACCTGTTAATGGCTTCCTACTGTAGCTCTCAATGACTCAGCCGGAAACATATACAAACATGCATGCATGCACAAGCACATATTAGTACATATTTTATATTCTGTAAAGCCACTCATTGCATGAGCAAAAATTCTTTGCCAATAAAGCTGATTCTGATTTGAAAATTTACTCTCCCCATAATTCAACCATAACAGGTTGACAAAATAGAATACATCATCATCGCACATTAACATACTACAGTGCAATATACTGTGATCCACAACAGTGTGTATTGAAATGAAGAGTAAGAATATTCATGAATTGTGGTTTGAGAACTGATGCTACTGACATTTCAAAAACTGTTAAAATTTAGTTAAACTAAACAACTTAAATGAAAATATCTGCATCATATAATCTTTCTTAGCCTATTTCAGTGACAAAACATTCTTTCTAACATTCAACTAACATTCTTCAGTTCTCCTTCAGCTCTTCTGTTAACAATGAAACTTCTGCCCGGCTCTGCGTGGCAGCACAGGATGCCGTTCAAAGAGTGGTGATTACAGTCCTAATGAGACATTTGTATTATGTAATCAGTGTATAAAGACTCAAATGGAGAACAGACGCTGTGCAGACAGCAACCAGCCACAATCACAGGGGATTCCACTAGATACAAAGCTGATGTTGCAGTACGTGTTTGTGCGTGCTATCTGCAGATCTGGAAGAACAAACGGTCCTGGAGAAGTTTTATGTAACTGTATGTTGCCACTGATACAGATTGTTTTATGTGAGTTTGCATGATTGTGATCAGGCTTTGCTGAGAAGAAATAAATAGTTTGATTAAAAAATACACTGATAAGTGAATGTTTGAGCAGAGAATAACTCTATTTAAAAGCCTTTATTATTTATGTAATGTTAAAACTCTGGCCTGTCAATAATAAGGTTTATAACTACCACAGTGACCTCTGTCATGGATATGTGCTCTTATCTCAGATATTTCGGCTGCATTTCCTGTTGGGGAGATCCCACATTCCAACAATATCTGCAGGTTCAGGCAGTTTATGCCTTTTTGTCCAGAACATGGTTATATTGTTTCAAACCCTTCTCCATAAGCTGTGTGAACACACAGAGGTCATCCATCACAACGTCTCAAGTTCCTCCCACACTAGTAGTACCACAGCTGTATAACTGTAGGGTTCCACTACAGTACCCATGTGGTTTGCTGGATCGCTGTCATAGCCAGCACTAACGACCCCCCTGGCTACACATCCATGCAGCTCTGTTCATGTTGAGCTTTAAACAGTGTCCATGCTAATGTCACGTCCCCAACAACTCTTTCCCAAACTCAAGTTTTCTCAGACGTTAAAACTGCAGTGTTCTACACAGATATCTGATCCAATTCACAATCAGTTTGGTAATCACCCCAGAGCTTTTGGCTTTTGCTCCAGTCCCTATCTGGAGTCAGCGATACTACTTTACTAAGGTCTGCTTAGTGTCCATTGTAACAGTTTTCATGATTTCTGCCCCTGTGTCCTCTTTATTTCAGTTCTCACCCCGTTTATCACTTACCCTGATTATTTTCACCTATTCTGTTACACCTGATCACTACAGTCCCGATCCTGACATACACTCACACACCTACATATTTACACTCTGCTCAGCTCACCACACCCCCACAGTCTCCCTGGACATACATACACACACATACATACACACTCTGTCACTTACCAGTCAGCACTACTTGGACACACTTGTTCATTCCCTCTCTGTTCTCCCCTCGTCATTAGCGTTATAGAATCCACCTGTTCCTTTTTCTTTTGTTCTGGGTTAGTTATTCCTGTTTTGGTCATCTTCCTGTTTTTTCCCTCACTCTGCTCACGCCTTAGTTAATCACTGTGATCTGTCTCGCCTGTTTTCACTTCTTTATATTCTGTTTCTTTTCACACTGCTCTTGTTGGTTCGTCTGCATCCCTGACTTTTCTTCCTGTGTTTTTCACTTGTTTTCACGCTGAGAACACTTAGCAGGTCAGATGGGTCAACAGGCGAGAGAAGACACAAAGTTATTGACATGCAATGATGGCATATTAGTAGTGTTTTGTGCGTCAACTAATTTTCCTGAATTCCAACTGACTATGTGTTTTTGCTCACAGTGTATGAGTATGAATCTGGATTGATACTTTCTTTTTCTATGAACATGCACACTTTTATCTTCAGCAGTTATACATACCTCACGATGATGATTACATAATGATGATTGACAGAATGTGAGGGTCTATCTGTGACCAGCATCATTCTCTCTATGCATATAGTATACCTTCATGTACGTCATGTATGTTGTTCGCTAAAATGTCTTGGTCATGCTCTAGCTATCTAATTTTTTTAATGAGAACTTCAGTGTAGCAGCAGTGTCAGTATCATGCTTTAAATAGCCATTTCCATTATTCATTGGATCCATTATTCAATTAGATGTAAAATGGTTTTGTGTCAGTACAAAAAAAACATTATTGCATCTTGTTCTGTCTTGTCTTACTGTTGCTTTTACAATAGCCAGTCTTGACCAGTCCAACCCTTTCCTCCGGTACATAAGCAGATTCCAGCTCTGTGTATATATATTGACTGAAAGGCCCCATTTATGAAGAGGTATTAGGGTTTATTAAGCTACTGCTGCAGTGCCCTGGAAGCCCCCACCGATATGAGATCAAGATTCAACATTCCAGTCTTTGATCTCGGCACCAGTTTACCCCCAGAAATCTATATGAGAAGAAGAGAAAAACAAGCCCCACATAATTATGGGAGAACTCATTTCTCCTGACTTCCTGTTATTCAGAACATGCTGCAAATAGGCTAATGGCACGGTATCAGCAACATTAACAATGTTTCCTCTGATTGCGTGACTGCCCCTTTGATCTGCTGAGAAAGAGTCACACTCACTGCCAGATCTGCAAGAATTAAAGAGAGAAAATGAGATGTGTACGGAGCGAGGGAATTCGTGTGCCTGAATAAAAAATAAAACTTGGCTGTTGACTGTGTGTGGCCTGCAGTAGCTAAGCTGCACTAAGGAGTTTTATGTTACATACAGGGGGTCTTATCTTAAATCTCAATGTGCACCTGTGACAGAACAGCAATACAAAACCGGGTCACTGCAGATTTAATTTGTTTATTCAGATTTTGGAGGTTCAACGAACGACTGAGTGAGTGAACTGAACTGAAATGTACAAGTGAATACTGTACACCGCTGCTCTGTCATTATACTAAGCCATTGATGTGTTCTCCATGAAACCATGCTAGAAGCTTTGTGGTGTAGATGCCACCACAATGGGCTGTTTCATATTCTATGCAAGCTATGTAGATGCAGCTGTAAACTCAAGGACCATGCAAGTAGTTATTGCCCTGTGTCTGGCCCGAATACACTACTCATCTAACAGGGAGCTAGAAAGTCACTGCTCCATGGTCCCAGTAAGGTGATTTGTTGAATATGGATATGAAAGAAACCTGAAGGCCTGCACACACCTAAGGACTTTCAAAGTGTTTCAAAGAGCGGACCACTTTTAAAGACTGTTTGTGTAAAGCCTAGTTTTTTATTGGGCCCAAAAATGCAGTCGGACACAAACGGGTACATTTTGACATGGACTGATTGGTTGAGTAGAGTAGTTAGTGGTTAGGAGCAGTTAGTGAGTGAAACAGGTGTGAACCCTTTGACTGGGTGTGTGTGTGTGTGTGTTAAGGGAGCAGAGTAGGGGTGTGGTCAGAGGAGTGAGAAAGTATGGCAGGCATAGACATTGTTAGACCACGTTAGGCACGGCATGTGGCATGTGCCCCAGTATAAATCCGCCGTGCCCCAGTACAAATAAATTCATAAATTATTTTATTGTTAGTACATTAAATAAAGTTATAATCCACAGAAAAGAAACTGAATCGAATGCAAGGCAGTCAATAACACAATCAGCACATGTGAAAGCAACAAAGTTCAACCAAAAAACATAAGCAGCTGTTTGCAGCAACACGTCTGCGCGTGCCTGTGTATCCTGAACACTGCAGACAGTAGATTAGCATAAAATCGGGAGTGATTATGTAGATTTGCTGAGGTTATTTTTGATGTTGCTGCAGAAAAAGAGGGACATGCTCAAAAATTGAACAAACTCTGTTTAGACTTGCTGGACAAGACAGGTGCTTTTACACTTAAGAGGAACACTTAATTTTCAGAATTAACAGTGTATACTCTTCATTTGGAGTTACTGAAGTCATAATTGGACATGTTTACATTTCCCCCATTCTTTCACTTTCCGTAGGAATAGTGTGTGTGTGTTTTTTAAAAAATGTAAAAATAAATTTTTTTTTCTGAAGCAGTAATTGTTATTCATTTTTGTGCAACTGTATCCTGTGCCTTTTCATGTTGAAGGCAAAATTACATAAATATTTTCATAAAGATTACTATGTTCACTTTTTCAACTACTTGTTGTAGTTTGGTGGGCGGAACAAAGACTGTCTGGGTGGGGCCAGGGTAGAGGGGGTGTGGCCCAGTATAGCTTTATGTCTAGCAACGCCCCTGATGGCAGGTATGTGATTGAGGGGGTGTGGCCAGGTGAGTCTGAATGTAGAGGAAAACAGTAAAGAAAACTTAGGCAGAAACTAAAATAAATAAAAACTCTTTTTTCAGATTGTACCGTAGTTGTTATTTTAATAAAAACACTCCCTCTATTAGTTTTGGTTATTCTTCTGTGCTACTGCTCGCCCCCATGTCTCTGAAACTTTAATTAGTCAGAGGGATGCCCAGGGAAGCCAATCTTATCATAGCATGGAATCAGTGTCACCCTTAGCCAGTTTAGATCGGTAGGATTAGCAACACGGTCAAGTGCAGTTATGGTGTGTGGTGTGGTGATTTGGTGTTTGGTAAAATGCCACTACAGCAGCAGATTAGAATTAAATTTGATGGCAGGCCAGCGCCAAAGCTAGAGTTGAGCCTGGAGAGGAAAAAAGGAGAAATGCAGACTTGCAAATGCAAACTGTGTACATATGTAACCGGTGTACCTCTGCGCTGTGTTTTTCAAAGATGGGAGGACACTTCAGCGCACGTCGCACATTCAGCTAGTATTCTGACATTAAACAGAAAACAGAAAACCTCCACATGAATAAACATGGCCGCTCCAGCTCCTACACACATGAACATGGACAGACGACACGAGGGTTAGCTTGACCAACCTCAAGTTAGCCTAGTTAATGTCGCTGTAAATATCACAAATCACGCTACATTATGTCACATACATTACAATAAAGATTAAATGAAAGTAAAACAAGCACAAAATAGGAAGAAATAACAGGATGTATTAAGATTAAAACATTATCCTGGATTATGTACTTATCAGAAGTACACTAGACAAAGTAGTATTTAAGTATACTTGCTGTAAACTGTATAAGTATACATGGAGATACTTGTACTTAATTATTTTAATCAATTGTTGTGTTATAAACTTATAACCCCTGGTAAGAAGGGTGAGCAGTCAGTCGGAGCTGCCTCTCAGAGTTATTACTTCCACATTTATACAGCTGTGATGATTGACGCAGCTGTGCTTCAGTTCATTAACATGTGAAGTGTCATACTGCATGGAAACAATTAACAAACATTCAGACGTGCACTTTAATCAACTGAGAAGGAGATTAAAGTTTACTTTAAGAGAATATTTTGATCATCTAGAAAGTATACTGTTGTCACTAGTAAAATAACAGTATATATAAAAGTATATTTAGTAGTAGTAGTACACTTCCAGTATAAACTAAAAAGTGGGTCAATTTAGTCAGAAGAAGTATTAAAATAGTATACTTGCAAGTATACTAGAAGTACATAGACATAAGTATACATAATATGCTTGAAGTATACTTAATAAATAAAAGTATACTTCTTTTTTGTAAAGGTTTAGTGAAATCTCACTGCCCCAATGCTCTGTTCTACTATGGTTACGCTCATAAGTTAAATTTGGTTTTAGCAACTAAATTGTTTTACCAGTCTTGATGCCTTTCACAATTTTTTCTTACACTCATGTCAAAGATTTGCATTACTGGATGAATTTGACCAAGCTGTGCATGTACCAGGGGGTTCGGCTGTGAGGTGAAATTTCAAAAGCCACAAGGTAATTCACTAATTCACACTAAGAACTTGGAAAGTCTTCACTTCTACATTGTTGGCAGTATAGTGTTGCACATGACAAAAACGTTTGCTGCACCTGACCTTTTTGGGGCACCACTGTAGATGACACATCATTTGAATCTTTCTGCAAGGCCACTGCATTTCCCAGCAGGAAGTTGACTAAGTTGATCGAGACGCATCCAATCTTTGATGAGGGGAAGTTAAGGAATGAGCTGGACACGTGGTACAGCAACAAGTTGTATCATAAGTCACGTGTACTGCATATGACATAAAGTTGTGTAAAACCATGTTGTGTGAAGTCTAATAAATTTCTAATCATTTCTGCTTTAGTCTTGCTGCTGAAGGTTATGGCTGCTTTTAAAACATGAAAAATTATCTAACATAAAGAATAAATGGAGTAAAAAAATCATGGTCTTTAAGCTGACAACAGTGCAACACTTAACCAGTGGAGAAGTCTTTCAAAGGAATGGACTGAGATTTGGGTTAGATGAGAAGATCAGTGCAGCTCTCTTATTGGTCAGTAAAATGTAACACTGCAGCCAGGAGACATCTATGGTTAGTAAGTCTGGAACGAGGAAACAACAGCTCTGTGCAAAGTTAAAAAAGAAAAGGGAGTATCTCTAAACCACTAACGAACACTATATCCTATTTTGTTGTAATTTGGAATAAACCACATTGATGATTCTGAGGTCAAAACAACACTTTTACTTCCTGCATCTATTTGCAAAATCACACTCATTGTACCTATTTCAGGAAATAATAATAGCTTTTACATGTGTACAAAGTTTGTTTTTCATACATGGCTGGTCACAGACCAGTATCTATAGAGAGTACCTAAAATAAATCTGTTCAAATCTGAATATCATACAATGCAGCCACAATGGGTTTAAATTTACTGCAGCTAATAAGACCTAAATGGAAAATGATAGCTCTCACACAAGAATAAAGTGAAAATTTAAATGAAAAGCCATATGCAAATATTTATATTTAATTCCCAAATTGATGTTTGCACACAACATTTCCCCAGAACTTGTGGTTTTCCATTGCTCACTGGAGCAAGTTACAACTAGTGATCAAATGCTGTAGTTGCACGCAAACTGTAATTTTAATTCAAACACAATTATAAAAGTGGGATGCTCCACTATCATTAGTGGTAAGAGTCTGCAAGACAGCAATGGCCGCATACTGTATGTAGAATGTAATGCTGCAAAATGAGTTATAGTTGTAGAGTTGTCTCATGTTAGACTTGGAAACTGTCTTGGGCTGCTATGGTTTCAGTAATCCAATCATCCCCAACATCCTGGAAGTTGAAGAAACAATGAGTACAAAAATGAAAGAAAAATGAAAGACAATTTTGAAACCCTAAACTTGCTGAATTAAAGAAGACCTCAGTACCAAATCAAGTTGAATAAACACAGTGTATAGGTATAGTTTGGCCCCTGACCATCAGATTTGTTCAGTATGTGGTGAGTCTTGTCATTGACCGACATAGCAGATATTGTTAGGATTTTTATGCTCTCAGAAAACCTCAAACAAGTATACCAGTAATTTACAGATCATTACAGCTGCAGGATTAGTACAGGTTCAGACACCACTGTGTCACATTTATGATACCAGTAATGTCATGTACGATAATAAAATTACTCAAAATACACTATAAAAAACCCAATAAAAGAATGTGGTTTTATGTGATGTGACTTAACGTACATGATGCTTTTTATGGAGTTGTGTAATTGTACCAGTGCTAATTTGTGTAGCATGTAGCAGTTTTACTTAATCATTACTTAAAAAACATTATTCACACTCACGCTGTCTCTTTTCTGCTGACAATTATTATAAACTCTGTTACAAACGGCACTCTGCATTTATGATTGCTGCACACAAGTGCCACAGAGTGCTGCTAAATTACTGTGATATCATGATCCCTGCATCGTAGAGGTTGTTGGTGATGTTACTAATTGTTGCTTATCATGCATGTTGCTCTGCACACCAGTGGTTTCTTATTTTTCAGGACATTTCTATTTGTTGTATTAGATACACTGTGGCCAATGATTATATTTCTCTCTTTTCTCAGATTTAGAATGTCTTTCTTTTCTCCCATATACAGTTTAGAGACATGTGGACTTATAATGTTTCCTTTTTCATTTAGAGCTAGTTATTATATTAAAAAAACACAAATCTGACAGGACACTTCTGGGTAAGAAAATTGTTACTTTCACTCGCTTAAAATTTAGGTATTTAGATATCTGATACAAATGGTGTTCAGTGTTGTGTACATAGCTTGAAAGAAAAGTGGAAATTCTGAACTTCCATCTCATACAGTACCTATTTTTTTTGATCAGTTAATCGATTAATGTAATGATTAATTTTGCAGTCGAAACTATTGGTTATTTTTGACGAGTTAATTAATCCTTTGATTGAACTACCAATAAATAATACCCATAACCATAAATAATAACCATAACTCCTGGTTGATAAATGCAGTGACTTTTCTCTTATTTTACCATGAATGAAGAAACCCTTTCAAAGTTGAAATTTTAAGATACAATTAATCAAACATTAACAAATGATATGCCTAATCAGAAAGGCCTTGTTTGCTATATACTAACATTAGGAGGCTGAATGGGGGTCATATTTAAAGTTCAGCCTTTTGGGCTCTGACTCTGTTTGATTGCACTAAAGATGCAGTGATGATAGACAGTAAAACTAATGCTGACATGACTATTATCACAAATATATTTATCTTCCAAAAGGTTCCTTACAGCGACCTACAGCATGCTAATAGCAATCAACATCATTTAGGTTTGATGGCTGTTATGTGCATAGACAAATTGCTTACAACTTGTGTGGTGATAGAGGTGTTGCCATTATGTTATTAGCCATTAGCATCTGCTCTAGGGAGTCTTCCATAGAGATAAAAACACAGTAGTATCCTCAGGCACTGACACCAGCCAACAATCACACAAAACTTACTGTAATAAATAATCCCACGCTGTCTTGTCATTTATAGGCTGCAGAGCCCCAGGATGTTTTGTTGTGGGATTCTTGTGCAAAGTAGTTGTGCTGCTGGGAAAACATTAGTTTGCTCGAGTCTTAAAAAGTACAGAGCACCATTTTATTAGGTCTCTGTTTAGAATCCCACAGATTTGATGACACTGTTTTAATGATGCAGTTTTGATGACTCTTTTAGGATAAAGATGCATTTTCAGCATGTGTGGGAGTGGGAACTGCCATATTTACAGATGAATGTAAACACTGTCAAATTGACGCATGACACGCAAATCGACTTATGCAGTCAACATACAATTAGCAACAATAATTAGCTTTTGTTGAAGAACTGTTGTTGACATTGGATGGCAAAGTGGATTTATGGGTTCCCTCTTGGGAAGCAATTTATAACTAAAGCGCCTCCTCTATACTTTATCAGATTGGGAATTTACTTTTTTTAAAAATTAGGTAATCAGGTAATCAGCAATTTAGCTCTGGTCTTAGGATGGCTACTGATCTTTAATCCTGTCTGCCAAAGCTCTACACTCAGGGGTTGTGCATACCACAATCAGGAGTCATCAACTGTAAACCTTTCCTCACTCTCTAATTTCTCCCTCTGACTATATTTTCTCTTTTTCCATAACCATTCCTGTCTCCTTAACTTTCTATTCCCTCCATTTGAATTAATAACCTCTTGTTACCATGGTAATTGGTGTAGAAACTGTGAGGGGATCCTCAGATCACTTTCTCAGGGGCTGAATGCAACATATGACAAGCCTGGGAACCATAATGACTCATTTAAACAATTCCTGCCAAATTAACTGTGCAAAATATGCCTCAGTGTAGAGCAACATACCTAATCACAAGGCCAGCAACGTGACTGCTGTGTTTATATGGGCAGGGAGCATGGAGCGTGCCTTAAAAAAGCAAGGTTACAGGAACTGTACTGAATTAAAACAGGATACACATTTAAATAACCTCTGAAATTTGAATAGGTCGTTGTTAATTGACAGTGAAAATGAGAGTATTAAGTTATAAAATCTGAGTTTCAATCTAAGTTTTATTCTCAATTTTTGAAGTTATCCAAACCAGAAGTATGCGACTCAAACTCAGTTTATCTGTCCTATAAGTGTTGTATCTTATTTTTGCAAAGTGGAGCATTTTTCTTTGTCTAGAAACTGTTCCTTCCCATGTTAATTGTCGCTCTTGTTTTTGTTTGCTCTTGAAAACATAAAACACATAAATTTATGTGTGATAAAAATCCAGGAAGGGTGGCCTAGATCAGCAGGCTTTAAAGTACAAGCACCAGATTAACAAATATCTCTATTAAACTCTCAAATTATTGTTTCAATTCTTTCTCCTCATGGTGAGATATAAAGACTTGAATTTAATTCAAACTATTAGAGAAACCTAAACCAACCAAACATGAAACATTAATCAGTGCATTTCAATTTGCTCACATCAGCATCTCTGGGATGATGGATGAACTGATGAACAAACCTTGACTGCCTTCAGGGTGCCAGCTGCTAAACTAAGCATGGACTTTTGGTCTTTTGAGGATAAGGAGGCACCATTATACTACATGCTCAGGTATTTCAGGGAGTTCGACTCTGAACAAGTGATGTACAGTCAGTCTATAAATGGGTTCACTGAGTTCAGCTTAATTTAACAGCTTGAGAGAAATTCTGTCAGCTGCAACCAAAGCATCTTGACCAATATGAGAACTACTGTATATCCATATTCTGCAAACAGCTTTTACAGTGAATATCATTCCACTGAAAGTTTTTACATCGTTCCACTAGAAGTTTTCTACTTGTTCACTCTGAACACTTTTTGCTCTATGTGGCATTTCAAAGGGTTGAGAAATGCCTGAGTCAGATTATGCAGAAGGTTTCAGACAAGCTTTCACACAAAGAGGACTGTTGCTGTTTGACTGTTAAAATCTTCCATATTACTTTTATGGTCATAATAACCATGGAACAATTATATCCCAGTTCAGATTTAACCCAATATGTAACTGCAAAGTACAAGTGTTTCAACGTGCTTGTTTTGTGTTGCCAAAGCCTTCAGCTACATCTTCTGGCTAGAGCCGCTGATTCTGACAAATAAATACATTTTGTGTTAGTTTTCACTGTTAATTTAAATACCTTAAAATACTTTTCTGACAGTGTCCCCGGCCTTCGGGCTAAGTGCGGTTGCTAGCCCAACCAACCTGTCTAATGTTTTAGCTGCTGTTTGTTGTTGCTGTTTTGTAGCCTGTTGCTCCACTCACCCCAGGTGGTCGCGGCAGATGGCCGCACACCCTGAGCCTGGTTCTGCTGGAAGTTTCTTCCATTAAAGGTAGTTCTTCCTCTCCACTGTCACCTAATGCAGCTCAAGGGGGATTTGTTGGGTTTTCTACATCATTCAATACAGTTGTTTTGTTAAACTCTGCAAGGTCTTAAACTTTCTATTGTAAAGTGGCTTAAAGTGAAATTTAATATCTTTCACTTTTGGACTGTTAGATAAAACAAAGCATCTGAAGAAATCAACTTTGTGCATTGTAAACTAGAAAACAATTAAAAGATTATAGAATAATGAAAACTACTGCTAGCAGCGGGTCTGTTCACCACCTTAGCTGCTGGAGATGCCTAATTTGGTATCACGTGATTGTTCAAACAAGGAAAACAATGCAATAAGCTTTGTTTTATTTTTTTTGTCCCAGTCTTTAATTGTCAGGAATGTATGACTTTAATCTTATACTCAGCTTTATTATTCTAACCCTTGTCTTTGTTTGATTTTCTCAGTTTCATGTTTCAAACACAATTAACTCACTCTAAGTCAGCAAGATAATTTGTGGTTTACATTGAATATATGCTGCAAATATCCACATACTGTAGGTTATGACTGTCTCATACATGCAGGGGGTGTTTTATTTCATTTAATCCGTAAAGGGATATATAAGGATGGGGATTCCCAGCATCCACCCTCTGAAATAAAGACAGTTTCAAAGGTTGCCTTGGTGCTCATTTTATGAGCACTCTTCATTCAGGGACAAACTCAGACGGCAGACATTCTTTGCATTCCTTCTCCCTTCCAGTCAACACAGTTATGTGTTCAAAGTGGCCTTTAATTTCTGTTCTGACAGTAGCCTCATGCATCTAACGAGTCCATCATCTGTCCATTTCTTGTCTGGGCTGTGGCGTCTTTCATGTGCCGCTCTGTATGCAAATCCACACAAGAGGCTGGTGCTGGGAGACACATGTGAGCCACATGCTCATTCTTGCTCTCTATCTTTCTCTTCTTTCATACCTGACCACAGTCATGTATATGGTTCTCTAGTGAAAAGCCACTGGAGTTCCCCAAATATTTGCTTTTCACCGTGCAGAGAGGTGTATCTGGCATT
>OMLM01020058.1:64474-76872 GCA_900302695.1 Helostoma temminkii | reverse complement strand
AAGCCCTGAGTTTAGCAACTTTATGTGCACATTTAACACTGCACATGGTGTTAAGCATGCACCTAAATTATATTAAATATATTTACATGAAATGATTCTTGTGAATAACAAACTGTGACATTTTGTTTATTACAGGATCTGATAACAGTTTCCAGATGCAGATGGACATCCAGGAATTATACAGCACCAACTGCCTCCGTGTCTTCGAACAGTTCAAAATAAGTTTGATTGCTAGCTGTTATTAAATATATATTTCTTTATCCTTTCACCAACTTTTAGAAATGTTTGTTGACTCTATTTCAAAAACAGTGCCCCAAAAACTAAACCCAGAAAGAGAAAACATCACTGTTCACCTGACTGGCTGGATTAATAAATAAAGCATGACCCTTGTATTGAAACTAAAATTATACCCATGAAAAATCTCACAAAATGGCAAGTTAAAGCTCAATTCAAAAAATTCAACCCTTTATACATTCCTCACTATACTCTAAATCCCTCCATAGAAGCTGGTGAAAAACAAGACACTTTCAAATGTTATGATATGCTATGTTTTCCATCGGGGCCAAGGTAACCTGATATGATATCCAAGGACTGTGATAATCATCATATATCAGCACCATGACAGACTTTCACAGAGATCAGAATGGCTACCAGGGCCAAACACAGCTCCATCCCCAAACAGTGGCTTTTAACTGATGCAGGAAAGCAGATAGGATGTGATAAGGGTCTTATCTGAGGAGTATCAAAACAGACGAAACACCTGAAGAAAACAGGATTTTAGGATTTGCATGGCATTTCTCCAGCTTTATGTAGTGGGGAGGGAGTAGAAGGAGGTGCAGGGAAGTGAGAGCGTGTTTACCATCTCTGATTTACAGGTGAGAGGGCGGGAGGTACACAACATCATGCTCACCCAAAGTCAGAAAAGAGAAAGAGAAACTCTGGGGTGTGTTCAGCCAGAGTTAACTCATAACAACAAAAAAGGATTTCACACACCTGAGTGTGGTCGCCTTCTTTTTCTTCTTCCATTTTTATTAACATGCAGAGAAAGATGAAGCATGTTTGATGTAAGAGATGGGTCGAGTGTAAAGCTAGTAGAGAATATCACCACACACTTTATTGCTGTTAATAGCAAAGAATACAAGTCTGGATTAGTATAGTGCTGGTGCCGACCTCTGCGTCCTATCACACTGCTACTGCGTGCTGATATATCCTGGAACACGTTATCAAATGTATATGACAATGATATGATTCTGAAAAGTTTCTGAAAAGAAGTGTCCTTGTGAGACGTCAGAGTTAAGTCATCTATAGGAGTGAGACAGAGAGAGAAGTAGTCACACCGCACACAAAGCTTGTAAAGCTAACTGCGCACCACAGCTCCCCCATAAAGGACTGCTTGTAAAGTTAAACTGGACTACTATTTATAGCCTTATGTGAAAAAAACAAGACGAGACTAGTTTCAAACTTTAACCCCAGAAATTCACTACATATTTGACCGTAATCTAACCAAAGCCTCATAAGTGATAATGAAATTGTGACCAACAGTTTTCTGCACAGGCTATCAGCCACCCCTATCCTGACTGCCTCTGTGTATCTCTGCAAGGTCATGCTATTGCAACTCTATTGTCTCTTCTTGGGGCAAGATTATGGTTTATTTATTTTGACATTTCCATGGTGAAACACAAAAGAATTACACAGATTAGAGAAACTCAAACAGTGCCTCAAGCGAGGAACGTTTCAGCCTTCAGTGTTTCCAAATACGTCAAGTACTCCTAATGTCAAGGACAGTTGCTGAGACATATTCGTTGAAAGGCCTTATTCAGTTTTCTATAAATCTTATTAGAATCTTAGATTTGCCACATGTGGAAGGAAAATGTTAAAAATGTTTTGAGTATGGAAATTATTTGTCTGGAAAATCAGTGGATCTGTGATTTGATGAAGTGGTTTGGGTTTGTTTTTGTTTTTTGAATCCAATCTTAGTTGATTTACATATTAGACAGTCTATGAAAAATAGATATCCACATATATGAAGAACATGATCAGGAAACATAGTGAGCCATCCCCAGGAGCCACCAGCAGAGAGGAACCAAGCAGCCTGGTCTCATCCCTGATCTCTCACACACACACATTTACTACCTTTGACAGATGGCTCCCAGTAATGAAAAACACTAAATTACCTTTTCATTTGTGCCACTGCTAAAAATAACTTCCTGCACTGTTAGGGAGACGAAAAGCAAAAAGCAAAACAATTCAGCTTGCATTGTGTCTCACATTCTGGACCAAAGCGAAGGACTTGACTGCTATTGTGTCATAAATCCTGTTGATATCTACACAAACATGACCCCTCTGACTCTCGCAGTGCAGGGGCAGGGCCATAAACCTCTCTGCACACATTTCCATTCAGGATTATGTTGCTGTAGGGGCAGTACCAGAGCACCATTAAGAGTGATTATTTTGCAGCTATTTCTCAGGTTACCCCCACAAAAAAAAGTTCATATTGGTTCTGTGCATATCAAAACACGTGTAAAGACAACATATGTGCTAATTGTGATGTGTCATACATGTGCATGTGATATTCAGGCAAGCTGGATTTCAGCATTAGTGGAAGGAGACACTGTGCAGCTGCAGTCTAGTCACTTTGCAGAAATCATCGCAGCCATTAAAAACAAGATAAATTAATCAGGAATGTGATCACTCAAATTCCACGGGGTGGTGTACAACAATGTGTCGTCTGCTTCTGAAAGCCAAACAAGCTGAACGCTTTCAAGGAAACTGAAGGAAAACATTGATAAAGAGTTTTTACTCTTTGAAAGTCACTGAAGATTATGTGAGGGAAAGAAGCGCTGGTTTCCAAAGGCTGTAAAATGTGTTGCACATAACCACGTCAATGCCAGCAACAACTAATTAATGTTCTTTCTGATTGGTTTTATTTGTTTCTGTGCAAAAGTTCAAAGTCTTATTAGAGCGGCTCCACCCAGCTGTATTTGCTAATGGCTTTCTTCAGGAATGTAATAATCACACAGAGGAACTCGTCAAGAGAAAAGAACAATGTGTTGACAACCTAATGATAAAGAAGATGTTTTTATAGCTCAATGCATGTTCCTTCAACAACAACACTATTTTTTTTTAAGCACAGTCTCATTAAGCTCAGATGTGGCTCCCAGAGTTCTAGCTGACATCTCATTATCACATTTTTTATTTTATTTGGGTCATGCACTGGCCAATAATTAGCTAAGCCACTATGAAAATAATTAAATGACTGTTCTTTTGTGCATAATGGACAGAATTATGTGGAAATGAAACATACCTGTGTGTCTGTTGACTGCCTATGATAAAAAAAAATCCTGTTCAGCTAACTAAATAAGTATTTAAAGTAGTAGATGAAGCTTTTAACCTTAATGTGAAATGGTGTAAAGCTACAGTATGTCAACTTTTTTTATTAGAAAAAGATACTGACAGATACTCACAAGATCAAATAAATAGTTTCAGTTTGAAGATGGATACAATGTGCGTGTGTAAACCAATGAACTTGATGAATTCAAAACTGCAATGTCTAATATTTTACACATTTTCCAAGAAATTAAGTGTAAACTGGACGAGATGTGTTGTGTCTCAGCTGTTCTAGTACACTTCATGTTTTGGGGGTATATCTACGCCTTACTTTGATTTTCTGTATTTTGTTTTTATGTACAGTGTGCAACCGCTGGGTGGAGGTCCAACCCGAAGTTTTAAACAAACTGTCACAAAGAAGCCCGTTAGACAGACAGCACTGCAAACTAAGTTTAGCTGCTATTATTACTACCATCTCTTCATCTAAACAGACGCCACAAATTACACACAACCTCTAGAATAACCTTTGAGTCATACAGTAAACTCATACATTTGTGTTGTCACATGTCTACATATGCATCTCTGAAAGCAGCTCACGTTGCTGCAATCATGCTGTGCAGAGGGACCACAGCTAATGGTAGCTATGACACCAGCAGTGGAGGGTATATGAAGTGAGTAATGTAGAAACAAGACGGCGGGGGCTGTACTCCTTGTTATGGTTGAAAAAAGCCATCTGAAATTGCTTTTTGCCCCTGGAAGGAGATTTAGTGAGTTTTGGCTCATTCAGATTGTTGAGCAGTCTGGACCACAGTGTTACTGTTTTGGTTCATGCTTACCACTTGGGCCATGTAGTTTATAGAATGAAAGAGCTTGAGCTTGGACGAGGTCTGGGTGGATGGATGAGTCACAAAACCCAGGACTTCACCACAGGAGACTAACGTTTGAGTCCAATGTGAAACGCTGTGTTTTAACCATGACCTTTTAGCAACATAACTCTGCACTACAACGATAAAAAACTAATTTTTAAACCAAACCACAATGTTTTTACTATAACTAACACTGTAGTTTTAAACATGACCTCTTGTCTAAGGGACAAATAACAAACAAACATGGATTTGAAACCAGGTCGTAGTAGCTAAGCTGTGACAGCTAACCACCACACCACTGTGACACCATAGTCAACTGCACATTAGTTTGTTGTATATAAATATAACCAGTCAGGAGTCAAATGGGCTCTATGAGACCAGTGTGCTTACCCTTACTAAAAAGAAGTATAATTAAAGTTTATTTTATTTTTATTATTTTATTAAGTATACTTATTTATACTTATGTCTACGGACTTCTAGTATACTTGAAGCATACTATTTTAATACTACTTGGTACTAAATTGGCACACGTTTTAGATTATAAAAGTATACTTGAAGTATACTACAAGTAGACTTCTATATATACTCTTAGTTTACGTGTGATGTAATAAGAGTATACTTTCTAGATTACCAAAATATTCTTATAGGCAGTAAACTTTATCCTCCTTTTCGGTTGATTAAAGTGCACATCTGAATAATAATGTTAATTGTTTCTATGCAGTTTGGCACTTCACATGTTGATGAACTGAAGTATCGCTGCATCAATCATCACAGCTGAGAAGCAGCTCCTACTGACTGCTCACCCTTCTTACCAATGGTTATGAGTTTATAACTCAGCAGTTGATTACCGACCATATTTAGTTTCATTAAAAGGCAAAACACCATGTTACACAACAGTTTGTGACAAATTATTAATTTAGAACCTTAATTGTTGTTTTTTAACAACAAACTACTGAAAGGCATGCTGGGTATTTCTATATACTTGTCAGTATACTTAATTATAAGTATAGGTCAAGTATACTTTTACAGCAAGTATACCTAAACACAACTTTGTCTAGTATACAGCTATTACATACATAAAATATAAAAGTATATATAAAAGTTTTCTTGTTTATTTTTTTGTTTTGTCTTTTCATTTTCTTGCTCTTCCCACAGCAGCTGAGTACATGTTCATATTTACATTATTGTACGTAAATAATAAATTTTGCTGTTCCTGGCAATGAGCTAAACCTTTTGAAATGTTGGCAATAGGTTGAACAACAGAGTATTGCTGGTGGCTGCGTGTGGACAACAACTAAGATGAGTTTTAAAATATTGCAAAGGGCAGTAAATAGTTTGAAGAGTGTGCTTCTTTAGTCCTAAAAACATGAGCTACTGTCACTTATCAGCGCTTCACAGTCAGGTGAGTATCAACAGAAACATCCATATATCCCCAGGAGAGGCTGCAACTGATGAAAGTAAAAAGGTAAACTTGTCTGACATGCTCTCAGTGACCCCGTTAAGGAGCTTAAAAAACTACATGATTGACAACAGCGGTTAAGCTGTGACAACTACACAGTTCACTCACACGCTAAAGACAAAATAATGTCAAGAGTCAATGTCAGGGTTATCAGTGCTTCTTCTTAAACTGTATGGGCTCTCCAGAGACTCCCAAAAGTTGTGATATAATCTAACTGGATAACAGTAGCTTTTAAAAATAATTTTGTCCAAACAACAATCAAAAGCTAGAAGCTAAGCTAAAGGCTAAAAGTTATTCGATTTGCAGTGATATAAAGTTGATAAAAGCCGTTAATGCTCACCTGAGAATACTGATGGAGAATGAGACAAGAGGGCTCTATAAGCACAGATCAGTTAAAAAGCTACTAGCTGCTACTCAGAGTAAAAGAGTCATTTTGAGTCTGTGACCATCATATGTCTCTTTTTTCAGCTGTTTGTGGCCATTTTGTGTCTGTTTTTGGTCATATTTCACATATTTGTGGTTATCCTCTATCTATGTTTGGCCATTAATTCTCTTTTATAATATATAATATAAAACATGGATGGATTAATCCATGTTCGATAAGCTAGATGTAGAAAATGTTCAGCACTTTGGCTGTATAAGGAACCAAAACCTGAGAGAGAATGGAAATCAACATCAACTAGAAATTGATTAAACCCCATCTTTTCAGCACAAGTGCCTAGATTGGTTTGTGTTTATCAAGAATCACCACTCAAGTTCAAGTTCAAACTTCAAGCGCATTTTTATTTTATGGTCTTTGAGATGAAAGGAGTGGAACATCTCAACCTAGCTCTGCCTTTTTCTTTGGGGTCACAGCCCTGAAGCAGTCCACCTCCATACTCCCTGTATCTCACTGTTGCTCAGTAACCAAATCAACAGAGCTGCCGATACAAGTCTGGTTTCTATCAATTACGTTATGACTCAAGTGAAGGAAGAAAATTAGGTATATGGGGAATCACATCTAATGTTTCCTGAAAATACTTTGGCCACTGAGAAGAAAAAAAAGTTATATTTTGCCAAAATGAGTAACTGTTTATTGGTATACATGGTTTTAAGAGCTATTAGAATAAGGATTGCTTCACGGATGATGAAGTGACACTGATGAAAAAGTAAAGTAAAACATTTTAATATTTCCTGTATTGTTTCTCTACAATTTCTCTTAAAAATGTCATATCAAAGTTGACTTATCCAGGATAAAACAGCAGATAATACAACACACTGATATGAGATTATAAAAAGTTAGTTATGTTTAAATTGTTAATCTTCCTTCATATGACTGTATTGCACAGAGCATCAGTGATTAAGTACATTTACTCAAGAACTGCAGTTACTTACTGAAGAAATTAGATTTTATCTTATTTTCACTCCATTACAAATCAGAGGAAGATATTAGTAGTAGTAGTAGTAGTAGTAGTACCTTTACTCCTCTACGTTTATCTTAACAGCAATACTTACTAGTAACTAGTTTTGCGGGTCTGGATTTTTATTACAAACTTTATAAACTAAAAATTGCTGATGTATTATTTACTGTCACAACATAATGTGGTTAAAATCAGCTCCACCCTTAGTGAAGTCAACACATTTTCACTATCACGTTGACATTTGACAATTTGTCAAACTAATCTGGACCAAACTTTTACAATTAAGTTATTAAAAGCATCAAATTCTACGTTGTTTAAAAATACAGTTATGTATTTCTCAGTAAAGTACTTTCACTTTTGTAAAATTAGACATGTACTTAGTACTTAGTACTTAGTAGTTCTTCTAGGTATGTACTTGCCCTTTTAATTGAGTACTAAGTTTGAGTTCTTTAAACACCTCTGTAGGCTTAGTACTGTATAGATGTTGTTTTAGGCGATTTAATATAGACCTGTGAAAAAAAAATTTGGTTGGTATTTTGACATTATAGAAATAAAGCAACAAATGATTGATTAAAGAAAATCACACAGAGGCACAGTAATTAATCCCAAAAGTAACTGCTAGTTGCAGCCCTGGCTAAAAGTGATGCAAGCATTGTTGTATGACTCCACTAGTCAGTTTTGGCATACATGCATTTCTTTCTTTTCTCAGAGGCAATGTTCATCATCATCATCAGATATTTTTCTAAATTTAATCCTTTGAGGCAGAGTTTTCACACTATTAACTGTAATGCTCAAATTGGATTTGTATGTCCAGATATAATTTAGCCTGTCCAACCAACTTTGCATGAGTTGCTTTAGTATGGTATGGTTACAGTTTCAAGGAAAATGGACCTGTATCTTTTTACTCTCCAAGCAGTAGCCCTAAGAAGGAACGGTGCAGAACTCCTCCATTACACAAGAAAAACTCAGGGACTAAGAGGACTGGTATATATGGTTATGTTTCGTGCTGGGGTCATGGTCATGTAGAGAGGGGTGCGAAGTTTATTAATTTATTAGTTTCCAGCAGATTTGAAGTTGTCGTTGCCACCAGTCACGTAAAGAAAGACCATTTGATATCTTATTTCAGTGGACAGCATGTCCAAACCGAGACGCATTTGTAAAATTGAAATCACATTTCCAACACCAAATGAGATTAGAAAAATCTTTTATGTGTAAAAAAACAAACAAACAACTATTTTTTCTGGCACCTGAACAAGGCCATATTATTTTATGCATGAGTCCAGGTGTTGAGCAGAATCCAGTCACAGTGACCCTGACTTTCTACCACCAAAATCTAACCCATTTACCTTTAAGTTCAGGTGGACATTTGTGCCAAATGTGAAGACCTTCATGTAATATTGTATTGACAAGAATAAGACAGGCCTAAAGTCAGTGACCTTGACCTGTGAGCACCAAAAGGTAAACAAGTGCCAAATGTGAAGTAAATCCCTGATGGCACTAAGATAACACATTCACATACTTGAAGTCACAGTGACTTTGACCTTTGACCTTTGACAACCACAATCAAACCAGATGATCATTAGGTTCAGGAGAATGATTGTATCAAATTTAAAGGATTTTCTCAAGGTGTTCTTGAGACTTTGTGCGCAAAAGAAGTATGGACAACCTGAAAACACAACATGACACGGAGGCATAAAAATAGCTTGTGGGTAAAAATTTGATTGGGACACAGAGCTAAACCTACAGCGGAGAGGAGGGGGCTGAAATGCGGTAACCTTCTGGATGGCTGCATACATCAGATTGAATCAAACATATGTGAATATAATAAAGATATTGTGAGTCATCATTTAGCATGGATCAAGAGTCTGAAGCACTGGAGTAACTGCACCATGGTTTTTTGAGCCCTCCTCTGGGAGTGTTACTGACTCCCAAACCTTTTTTTCTGTACACTGCTCACAATTTACCACCCTACTACCATCATCTATAGGCAGTGTAGTAAATATAATAAGCTTACAAGCCATTAAATAAGGCACATGTTTTAAGTGTTGTGGGAGATCCTATATATTTATTCTTTTATCCTAAACCTGGATGTTTGCCAGAGTACGTTTTTGTTCGATTTACAATGTTGTGTAAAGTCACAGATGTGAAAAAGAATAGCTGCTTCCAGTGTCTGTTAAAATCTTTAAACTGACTTTACAGAGCCCTAGTTTTCCTTTTTGTACCTGAATAAGTCTAGTTGGCATAAAAACAACAACTCTGGAGATAAGAAGCCTATATCGAGCATAGTTTTTTTATGCTATAGACAGAAGATAAAAAAAGCAAACATGAAGCTACAAATAGGGAAGCTTTAAATAAACACTTCAATCAATGTCTGCGAGACAGACATGCTACCATCTGTTTTGTAAGATGGATTCATTCAACAAAAGATTTCTCCCTCTGAGACTATACACACAGAGTGGTTCTCAGTGGCAGAAACCGGCCTCACATGAGTCTTTTGAAAACACATTAAACTCAGACCATATACACATAACCTTTAATGTTCAACTGAATCTCCATTCCTGCTGCTAACATGAAGTAACATGACTGTCCGGATGTTGCCTGCAGCTGGCAAACATCTTGATACTGAATGGACCCTGACAGGTTGAACTTGTAGTGAAAACACAAAGTGGCAACCACTATATTACTCATTTGTGCTAATGTTGCTGGATGCTGAGCTGTTATATTACATAGTTTTGTGGAAAACAAAATGGTATCATGTACAGTACATCGACAAAAACACCTTGGCTGCGTACATTTAACTGTGACACCAGGACTACGCTTTATTTCTGCTCGGATAGATGTTATAAAATGTGCTTTTTATTTCAAAGACACGTAATGTGTGTTGAAACTTTTAGCTTATAGTGTTCGTTAACTGTGAACATATGGTTGTGTTTAAAACTGTGCTAACAGAAAATGTAATTTGGCTCCTAAAACATTCCCCACAGAAACATATTTGTACAGTTAAGTTGTATAAAAAGAGACTGTGTTGTTTAGGGTAATGATAAATATATTTGGCGTCACTATGAGACACACAGGGAAGTCAGTCGACTACTGTATGATTCCAGGTGCATCAATATTTGACGCCTGGGGCAAGAAGATGCTATGTTAAACCAGAAATCTGAGAGGGGAAGAGGACAGGTCAACAACTACTCTGATCACTTTTACACAGGAGACAGAAGTTCAAGTTCAGACTATTTTATCTTTCACTGTGTTGAATTTATCTTTTCACGTAATCTAACACTGACTTGTTGTCAGTTGTCTTTTTCCTAAACTCAATCAAAACATAATGAAAGTTAATATTCTCATTCATCCAGGTGAAATTATCTGGAAGATGAATCATGACGCTTGGACTAGATTTCTTGTTTGCTCTATTACACTACTTATCCAAGTAGCTTCATCAATCTGTCAACCAAACCACGATGTTTCCACAGCAGTAACAGAGCATTTATGATTCAGTGCGTTTACATGCAGTGGAGAAAATTGTTGGACCCAAGTTAGACACCCAGCCTGTGCCATGGCTTCAAACAGTGCTGCTTCAAACTATGCTTTCTCTGTGAAACTAATGCACATTTTCACTTAAAAAAAAAAAAGAAAAGAAGTAAAGATAAAACATGAAGATGCTGTTGGCTGAAGGTCACACACCAGTTTGCTCACATTATTTGTTATTGCTCAGCAGTACGGCAGCAGAAGTGGATTGAAAAGGTCAAACCATACACAGAAGAAAAGATCAGACATTGGCCAACTTTAATGTGTGTCCAGATCGGCTCTGATGACCATTTAATAAATGTGACTTTGTCATTTTGTTAGGAGAATTTGTTGCAGTGACTGCTGGGACACAAGTGTTTTAGAACAAGGGGCTCCTGAGTGAACATGAGCTTGGAGGATTCAGTGAACCATCAGCTGTTCACTCATGCGGTAAATAGTAGCTGAAACATGTTGTTTCATTCACAGGATCTTAACCTGACCCTCAGGGGATATTACAAAAGAGTCAAAGGAACGGTTGTAAAGAAGTGACAGAAAGATGGAAAACACATTTTCTCAGTGGCATAGTGAACATACTGTAAGAAGAAACATTTTCTCACAGGAGCATTTTAATGATTGTAAGTGTCAGTAAAAAAAAGGTCAAACTACATAAGATTCTACCTCCCGACTGCAAAAAGGGCGAGCACTGTAACTCAAACTGGTCCTTGAACATTAAAACAATCTCAGAGATCCAAGCAGAAGCAACCACTTCAGGCTGTATTTATTACACACTGTACTGTGACAGATTTGGTTGTAACACAAATGAGGTGTGGTGCTAATCCTTCAGTAAAACCATTATACCTACTGTAAACAATCCAAGGATGTTGGGATAAGAACATAGTTCCAGTCAGGGCGTGGAGTGCCTGTATCTGCACGCTGTATGCAAAAAAGCCCTGTTTTTTATCTCTGCGTGTCACTAGCACGTCTTGATCCCCGCCCATTCTCTGTAACTGCTGGTATTTGAGAGACTCATCTAATTGTGTGTTGCTTTATTTTAGCTCTGCAGGTCTAGACCAATCCTTCTTTTTCTCGAGGCACCCAATATTGCATTTCCCTCTCTATCTCTGTCATTTTTTACACTCTGGAATAGTGCATCAGAGATATGCCAACATTTACCATGCTCCAAACTGTGCAGGGAAAACAGAATGTGCTGCTGTACGCGGCGATTTTCATACAAAGTGCACCAGAATCAGCTAGGTGAAAACATCCTTGATGAGCACAGACTGACTTTCTCCAATGACGCAGGACAAGGAGGGGTATTGTAGTGCCTCTTGTTGTGTTGAGTGAGCTGAGAGGCAATCACTGTGATTTCTGTCCAGCTCTCAGACAGATAAACAGACAAGCCATATGGAACAAGCCTCCCAGGATATTTATGTATGCTACAGAGGTATGTCAGGAATGTGGACATGGCAGGTGACCTCTCTATATCTCCAAATAAGGCCGGCTGACAGTTATTTATTGCTGCTTTTGCCCAGGTCACCACAATGTGTGTTTGTTTACCAAAGGAATGTGTGTGAAGCCATAAAAGATGAGCACTGTTGGAAATAAAATATGTTTGGGCAACAAAAATGTTTTGAGAGAGACTGAGAAGATTGTGTGTGTTAGGAAAGAGTGAGGGTTTGGGATTTCTATATGATTTTTCTTATTTATTATGTTTTAATTTGCTCCTGATATCTCAAAAAACAAGACATTTTAATATGTTCTCTCCCCATTTCATAGTGCCAGTGTCAGTCAGATGTCCTGACAGATATCAAAAAAAGTTGGGAAACAGTCTCTTCTCTTTCT
>OMLM01020058.1:46270-57159 GCA_900302695.1 Helostoma temminkii | reverse complement strand
CCTAAAATTTATATATATATATATATATATTTTACAGTTTTCTAAATGTATTGTAATATTGTAGCAAGATACGTTGATTGTAATTGATATGTTTTTGTCCTTCTGCTGCACCTCCTATCAGACTGATGATAAAAAGCTTATCAACCACATTGGGAGCCACACTGGTGTCTGCATCCACAACGGCATCTTTCACAAGAACAAAGATGAGTGGACCGTTGATGACTGCACCGAGTGCACTTGTCAGGTAAGATCTGCAGAGTGTGTGTGTATATAGTCTGAAGTACTTAAACACACGTTTTTGTAAGGATGCGCTCTTATGAGCCGTCTTGTCTGCACATGTATGTAAAGACAATCCACACCGAGGCACACACACATACCATCACTCAACTGATCTGGTCAGTAATTATAGTGTGGGTATTAGTGTTGGCCTTTACTGTTGTAATGAGAGGTTTGTTGTCTGAGGTTCAACTCAAGTGTTATCTAGAGGGACCTGACCACAGCTTAAGTGATGTGCTGCCAATAATTAAGAACAACAGCTTGGCTCTGACAGGTGAAAAATGGACTCAAGTGCAAAATACTTGGTAGGAAAGATTCCTGCTTTTCAACAATGGGTTTTATGTCTTTGTTTCCACTTCCACTGATACATATATTGTTGATATTCCACTTTTCTTTCCTGTCATTGATCACATCCAGGAGGGAGAACATGACCATGTATAGTTAGAGAAACTTGTTATCCTGGAGTCCTTCACAGTGCACCCACACAGGTTGTGCTGGAATGTTGGCTTTGCTGGTTTGGGACTTACAGTAAATGCAATTTTGGCTTTATTCCCACCATCCACTGTCCCAGTGGGTATGTGGTTGTCTGCATGAGTCTTTGTTCTCAGCCAGGGCTCTGCTTTTTACTTTCTCTGCCATGTTAAATTTGTGCAAACTAAGAACAAACACATGCTAATTTAAATAACTTAACATCAACAATTAAGTCAACATTAGTGACAAAAATCTGCAATGTCTTAGTTTGGGAATAGGGATTGAACCCTACCCCTACGCTTAATACAATATTTTAAACAATTTAGATAATGGATGGATTTAACTCTGCAGACATATTTTGGATGAAAACTGTAGCAATATTTGAGTCCATATTTTAGAGATTATGTTTACCTATGAATTTGATCTCTGTGTTTCCAGAACTCTGCTACCGTGTGCCGCAAGATCTCATGCCCCTTGATCCCTTGTGCAAATGCCACCGTTCCCGATGGAGAGTGCTGCCCACGCTGCGGAACACGTAAGCACTTATTCTCTAAAGCCCTTAACTGTTACAGTCTTCACAGCTATAGAAAAGCACACTATAATTACAGTCACTACTATAAATATGTATATAAATGCCCCCTGTAAGTTGCAATGTATGTTTCATCTAACAGACTTTATTTAAACACTGCCCCATTCAAAGAACCCTTTCTATGTTATGTGCCATATAAAACAAAAAGCCACAATATTTCCCTAAATATATAGGTTTCTAGGCACATGTTCATCTTTGAGATGATGTAGCTGCAATAACATCTAAGTAAATGAAAGGCTGCTTACTGTATGTTTGGAACATTGGCGCTTTGTGCTCAAACACAGCTTTGAATCCTCACATTCAAATGGCTGTAATTTGCCAAATTGGTTACAGCGGGATGGAAAACCGGTTGCCTGTTTAGTGAAGCTTCATCTCCTACATGAGGAATAGTGGCATAATCTACATACCTTTGCAGACTTGGGTGCAATGCTTACTTAAAACCTAAATAAACAGGGAGGGCCACATTCATCCCAACCTCAGCCACTTGTTGAAGTCATTACAGGGCGAACGTGTGTTTGTCTGCAAAATCTGTTTCCTCTTTAGAAAAACATTTGTCAGTGGGGCATCCCTATGTATCCCGAGGGCAGTGGTTCTTTCTATTTCCCCAACTTGTCTAAGTGTGTTAGTCTCTGTCCTCCCACTCAACACAGGGCCTTCTCTCTCTCTGTCTGTCCCAGCTAAATCTAAACTATTAGTCCTCCGCTTTAAGAGCTTTTCCTCCTCATTTAGGTCTGGGAGTATTTGTGAGGGGGTGCTGCCTCTCTGGAATAGCTCTTTTATTGTCTCCCTCTCCCCCTCTCTTCTCTCCCTTCTGCCCAGCGAGCGACTATGCAGAGGACGGCTGGTCGCCGTGGTCTGAATGGACCCATTGTTCTGTGTCATGTGGGCGGGGCGTTCAACAGCGTGGACGCTCTTGCGACCGTATCAATAACAACTGTGAGGGTACCTCTGTGCAGACCCGTGACTGCTACCTCCAGGAGTGTGACAAGCGCTGTGAGTTAACACCCATCAGCCAAAAACAAACAAAATATATTGTTAAGCCACTAGCCTCATTTATTTGGTTTAACTTGGAGTTCTGGCTCCTGTCATCATCTGTGTGACATAATATTTGATAGAGTTCAACTGTTTCCAACACTCTGCTCGTCCTAACTGACCTCTGACCTTGTTTTGTGGCCTCTAGTCAAGCAGGATGGCAACTGGAGTCACTGGTCACCCTGGTCTTCCTGCTCTGTCACCTGTGGTTCTGGTGTCATCACCCGTATCCGCCTTTGCAACTCCCCCACACCCCAGTTTGGAGGCAAGGACTGCAAAGGAGAGGGCCGTGAAACAGAGAAGTGTCAAAAGTCTCCGTGCCCCAGTAAGATCCAGTATCTAGTCCTCACTGCCTGACTGCATTTACGTGTTGTATAGAGCAAAGAGAGACACGTTTTCTTCTTGTCTCCTTAGTCAATGGGAACTGGGGACCTTGGTCACCGTGGGATACCTGCACTCTCACCTGTGGAGGTGGTGTTCAGACTCGAACACGCCTTTGCAATGACCCTGCACCAAAATATGGCGGCAAAGAGTGTGTTGGTGATGCCAAAGACACTCAGATATGCAACAAGAAAGCCTGCCCCATCGGTGAGGCATTTTAATCACTCGCAGAGCTTCTACATGCTATATCATATACATCACTATTGCGTTGGCATTTTTAGTTTTATATTTGTGTATTGGCTTTACAATGAGCTCAAAATTGGAATAGCACTTAACTGTCTTGCAGATGATGTCTTGATAACTAGCTAACATTGTTGTTTTCAGATGGGTGCCTATCCAACCCCTGCTTTGCTGGAGCCAAGTGTACTAGTTTCCCTGATGGTTCCTGGAAGTGTGGAAAGTGCCCAGCTGGCTACACTGGCAATGGAATTAAGTGTAAAGACATTGATGAGGTAAACATTTAGTAGCCATTGCATTATGACTTACTGTCATCTACAGGCATGTCTTGAAACAATCTCTAACTTAATGACCACAACAACTGCTATGTTTATCTTAAAACAGTGCAAGGAGGTCCCAGACGCTTGTTTTGAGTTTAACGGTGTGCACCGCTGTGAGAATACAGATCCTGGCTACAACTGTCTGCCCTGCCCTCCACGCTTCTCAGGACCTCAGCCATTTGGCAAAGGAGTGGAGCAGGCTGCTGCTAAAAAACAGGCAAGCACAGTCTCGACTTAGGACGAACAGTCAATTAGATAGCAAAAAATGCAAATGCTGTGACAGAAATGTAAGCTGATGAGATATAGGCTCATATCAATACTGATAAGGCTGGAGATATACTTGCTGTTAACTATGCAGTCGGACATACAACATGGCTCCTATACACAGACATCAAATTTGACACATAGGCAAGGTGAAAATCTGGCAGTGGCAGTGTTTGATTTAAAGGCCTCACGCAAAGAAGAGACTTTCTTTTGAGCCGGGGAGGCTCTTGTCTTCCACTATGTTGCTGACCTTTTTAAACCTCCCAGACATACTAAAACTATGTAAGGAAGTATATGAACAATGGTGCAGATGATGCAGCCTAAACCTATATACATACATACATCAATACATCAGCAAGTGTACCGTTAGCCAGAAGCTTGTATCAGTAATGATAAGAAGAAGATGGTGCAAATACATTTTTGTCTTAGGGGAAGGATTATTCTCATTTGCTCAATGCCTCCTTGACTCTATAGGTATGCACACCCCGTAATCCCTGCCTTGATGGAAGCCACGAATGCAACAAAAATGCCCGCTGCAACTACCTCGGACACTTTGCAGATCCTATGTACCGCTGTGAGTGCAGGCCAGGCTATGCTGGAAACGGCCATATCTGTGGAGAGGACACAGATCTGGATGGATGGCCGAACGCTGACTTGGTTTGTGTGGAGAATGCCACTTACCACTGCAAGAAGGTAGGTAGTCAGTTAAGAAATTGCTGTTTGTACAGCATTAAAGTCTTGCTATTGGCTATCTTATTATAATCTCTGGGTGTCTGAACATGTTATCTGTTATTCAGGACAACTGCCCCAACCTCCCTAACTCTGGGCAGGAAGATTACGATAAGGATGGCATTGGAGATGCTTGTGATAATGATGATGACAACGATGGCATTCCTGATGATAGAGTAAGTGAAACTCTCCAGAGGTGTGCATAAACCACATGGAAATGTGTGTGGTCTGCGATGGCAGGTGGGTGGGGCAAGAGAGGGGAGCAGAAAAACAAATGTCTCACCCCTGTCAGAGCTGCAAGCTCAAAGTCCAACAACGAGGTACAGCTCTGAAGGCGTTACCGTGTTTGTTTGCTAATCCCAGAACAGAGCCCCCCCAAAAATAAAGCGCCTTTTTTTATTCTGCATTGCTACCTCCTTGTAAAGAGATACTCTCACACCAAGATGGCAAATGACAAGCTTATCTCCAACACTTTCTCTCCTTCTATTTTGAAACAGGACAACTGTCCATTTATCTACAACCCCAGGCAGTATGACTATGACCGTGATGATGTGGGTGACCGCTGTGACAATTGCCCCTATAACAGTAATCCAGACCAGACGGACACAGACAACAACGGAGAGGGAGATGCCTGTGCGGTGGACATTGACGGAGATGGTGAGAACTGGAAAATTAAAAAATTAATTAATTAACATTCCTTGAAACATCAACATCATTATCTTTAAACCATTTTTATCAAATCATATGCCACTTTCACTCCCCAGGCATACTGAATGAGAAGGACAACTGTCCCTATGTGTACAATGTTGACCAGAGAGACACAGATTTGGATGGAGTTGGAGACATGTGTGATAACTGTCCACTGGAACATAATCCTGATCAGGTGTGTGGTCACATACACACTGCCCTTGCCTATTTTCTTCCACCTCACCCACCAAGAATAATCCACCTCCATCTCACTGCCTATCTCAATAGCTCAGTTGAGAGAAAGCCAGCAGTGATTAGTACGGTGTGGTTACCTAAGCTTTAACACGTCATATAAAAGTAGAGTAAATCCTGTCTGCAGCTCAAGGGCACATCAGTTCAATAAAGCGTGATGGGGTGCTACGGGACGTTAGCTGGCTAAAGTGAGCCCTTAGACTGCATTTTACTGAGGAATTAGCTGGCCTTAGGCTATGTTCATACCCTGTTGGCGCACCACAGGCCTGCTCAGTCCACCTGTGCCATGCTACATTGAGAAATAGGAATGTGTTGAACAATAGGACGCAGGAGAAGGGTGGGGGTAGGAGGGGGCATCTAAATCTACTCTGATGTGGTTTATAAAGAGTGAAATGCGTAGTGCAATTAGAGACCAAAAAAGACAAGCCCAGACATGGGCATGGTAATGTGTTTTTGGCCTCCAAAAAAACACACCTACTGTGCAAAAATGCTCCCTTCAAAATTGTGACCTTATTTAAATCCCAAACTAAAAAAAAAGATTAATTCTATGCCTCACAGTAGGACTGGCATGACTTCACTTTTTACTGCAAACACTGGTGGTGCTCAACAAGCAAACAGTTTGCTAAGAAAAAATTAATTGGCAGCAATCAAACTGCAAACTGAGCTTGGTAGCTTTACAGAGTGAGCGTGATTTCAGCCTTAGAAAACCCTTAATTGAAAACGGGACGAGAGATGAACAAGGGATGAACAAGGGCATGAGGAAACGGAAAATCACCGCTAATCAGTCAGTGTTGGTGTGCTAACACTTCACTGTGTCCTTTAGCCATACTACTACTATTACACATTCTTTAATTGAAAACTCTAATATCAAAACAATGTACCGTTATAGGTGGATTCAGATGACGACCGTGTAGGAGACAAGTGTGACAGCAACCAGGACATTGATGAGGATGGACACCAGAACAATCTGGACAATTGTCCGTACATTCCAAATGCCAACCAAGCAGACCATGACAAGGATGGTAAAGGAGATGCCTGTGACCATGATGATGACAATGATGGCATCCCAGATGAAAAGGACAACTGCAGACTGGCATTCAACCCTGACCAAGTGGACTCTGATGGTAAGCAAAATCAGCTATGTTTCAACTCTAATGGGCACCAAGTGGAGGTCTACAAAAAATACCTTAACTATTGTGATTTAAGAATATGTCACAAATATTTTTCAGGTGATGGCCGTGGGGATGCTTGCAAAGATGACTTTGATCAAGACAATGTGCCTGACATCTATGATGTGTGTCCTGAGAACTTTGACATCAGTGAGACAGACTTCCGCAAGTTCCAGATGGTTCCTCTGGACCCCAAAGGCACCTCTCAGATTGATCCTAACTGGGTTGTCCGTCATCAAGGCAAGGAACTGGTTCAGACTGTCAACTGCGACCCTGGCATTGCTGTTGGTGAGTATGATATGTGATGTGATTTACAACACAGTGAATATAATTTTCCTGTGGTTTGTTTACAGGCTTATTGAGTACAATGCTGTAATTTAATTTGTTCCTTTGTTAGGGTACCACGAGTTTAATGCAGTGGACTTTAGTGGGACTTTCTTCATCAACACAGAGAGGGATGATGATTACGCTGGCTTTGTGTTTGGCTACCAGTCCAGTTCCAGGTTCTATGTTGTGATGTGGAAACAGATTACACAAACATACTGGTCGAATAAACCCACCAAGGCTCAGGGGTACTCTGGTCTGTCTATTAAAGTAGTTAATTCCACCACTGGCCCAGGAGAGCACCTCAGAAATGCCCTCTGGCACACTGGGAATACCACAGGACAGGTAAGGTATTTAGTGGACTTCCTGAGTCTCTATCATCCGATGAGTAAAAGCATATACCAATGGCTGTTTACTTCCCAATGCTTTAGGTCCGCACTCTCTGGCACGACCCTAAGAATGTTGGATGGAAAGACTTCACTGCCTACAGATGGCATCTGATTCATAGACCAAGAACAGGGCATATTAGGTAAGCACTGTAAATCATCATCATAATCAGTCCATGTAGAAATTTACACTTTATAGAGATTTGATATTTAAATTCCAACTTTTCAACCTCCACAGAGTTGTGATGTATGAGGGAAAGAAGATCATGGCAGATTCTGGTAGCATCTATGACAAGACATATGCAGGTGGCAGGCTAGGACTTTTTGTCTTCTCCCAGGAGATGGTATACTTTTCAGACCTCAAGTATGAATGTAGAGGTAAGGATTTATGTATGTGTGACTGGCCGCTGGCCAGCAAGCATTTGAATATCTGCTCTTAAAATAATTATCCACCAACTCCTTACATTATTTTCTTCTTCCTTTTAACAGATGCATAATGCGCGGGAAGGAAGCTCTGGGGAATGCACCTTTTTTGTATAAAGTATGAACTTATATATTCTGATGCAAAGTCCAGGGACTGATTTATCTCCATGACGACTCCTTCTGTGGCACGCACACTCGGACAGTGTGAAGGGCTTGTGGTCAGCCTCAGGGTAACTTGAAGCTGGTTCGGGCAGAGTACCAATGAACTGACTGCCAGTTGAGGATCAGAGAGCCCCTTCTTCTTCCTTAGCATCTATAGCAAGAAGAGATAGAGCCCTCTGTCTTTGCCAGTAGGACACCACCACCTTTCTAGCCCGTCTCTGCCTGATTAGTCGCTCTCTGAAAGACTTCATTCATCTTTGTGCAGGAACGGCTCCCGATAGACAACTATGCACTTCCAAGCTTTTACACCTGTCTCGTCTTTCTGTCTCACTTCTGCAGCCAGTGTGCCTTTCTGCCTTATGTTCTGGATGGACATCCCAATGAAATTTTCCCTTTTCTTTACCAGAGCTGCCACAATGTAGATGCTGATTGATATAACTTTTGTGGACTCAAAGGATGAAGACAGCAATAACACTTTTATGAATCTTTGTTGTTGAGGATTTGCAAATTAAGAAAACTGAGAGTGGAGCAAGTTATAAATATGGGGACCATTAAGTGGATGTTCATACATATAGTGTATGTGGAAGACTGGTCATGAATGGAAATCAAAGTACTTTTATGCATGTACCTAAGCATCTCTTTAAACACAGTGTGGAGAAGATAAATACAACAAAATTATATTAGGTTTAGCTATATTTTGACACTACAAATATCATATTGAATTTGTTTGGTTAACTAAAGAAATCTCAGGGTGAGATGGAAGCGACAAAGTATCCCTTTCAACACAAGAGCAAAAATATTAATTTTAAAGAAATTTGCTAAAAAGAAACTGCTTTCCATCTCACATCAGAATCTTGGGCGTTGATGAGACATAGCTCTCACTGCGTATAAGGATTTCCATTGAAATTATGTAAATACATCTAATTTATTGACTCTTGCCTACAATGTAGGCAACAAAAAAACTTTGAATGCTTTGAAAAAGTTAATTATCCATCCAATACCACAACGAAAACCGAGTGAAAATCAGGTACGCTCACATGTGAGGAGCAGATTGCTTGCTGTTGGCACTGTACAAACCGAAGTAGGTGTTTATCAGATAGGGTTATTTAGCATGAAGCGTATGTGTGTGCCTTTTCTACAGAAAGAGATGAAAAACAAACATCCTTGATGTACAAATATTACCTCATTGCTGTTGTATAATTTGATTAAAACACAAACACAAACTAAGTACTTTTTCATACTCCTTTTAAATCTCAGTGCTACTGTAGCATGAGATGTAAATAGCATATTTCATATTCACAAACACAGTCAAGCCCCCAATTTCATGATCTACCCCAGTGAAAATGAGAGTAAAAGGGGGGTTGCTTTTTTTTTTTTTTTTTATAATTTAGCTTCATGGTGTATGTCCAGTGCTGTTCTTGGCAGATAAATTATTGTTGTTTTGATTTAGCTGTTTGTGAGAGATTGGTGTGTATGTGTGCTTGTGTGTGTGTGTGTGTGTGTGTGTAGATAAATGCTATTTAAATAATTTATCAGGATATGTGGCCTTACAAAAAATGGCACACGTCCATCTGTATAAACGGTTTGCACACTGATGTGAGGATGTTCTGTTCTTTATTGTTTTTATCTTTTTTGTTATTGTGTACCATTGTTACTATTATTTTTGTACAATTAGTTTTGCTTGTCTGTAAACATTTTCTTAGTTGTATAAAGCAAAAATGCTGTTTTAATTCATAGTAAATATTTTGTTACATATTTCAAGACAATAAATAGTTAAAATACCCAAACTCGTCTGTGTTTTTGTTTCTCACATTTTACTTTTTTTCATGCAAGTCAATAACTGAACTATATCACATGGACATTCAGACATTATGTACATTAAGCACAAACTGGTTGATGACTCAAAAAATCTAATGTAGAGTACTGTAGGTTTCTTTCAGTCAGAAGACAACTTTGATTAGGTCTGCTATAGCCCCAGTGCTCAACACAAATATACTCAAAGTCTAAATGAATGGCCAGTTCCCTAACGACACAAACAGAGTTGTATTTTCAGGCCTTTCTCTCTGCAGACAGGCACACATCGTCTCTGTGAAGGCCACGTGAGGAATGTGACACAGAAGTCTGCTTCTCAGCTTGATCTGCCCGACCTCTATGATCTGCACTGACATGTGCAAAAGGTTAAACAACACAGAGAGCAAATATTAAGCTGACACAAAACTTGACATTGGCAGGACACAGACTAAAATCCACTGGTGAACAAAACAACAGCCACACAGCAAAGCCAGTATCCACCTGACACAGCAAACAGACTGTGAACATGTTGGACTGAATTCATGGAATGACTTGTGTTAACATGCAACATGTCTTAATCTTGGGATGTTTCTGCACCGGATCAGATCACTGCTAGTCTAGAAGGACAAACCAAAATGGATTATGATGATGATAGGTAGTAAATACGAGCATTGTCAAGAGACTCAAGCAATTAAAAAAATATCTAATTGATTACATGCTCTGCAATTAAGATTAAGAATTCAGTCAAAAAGGATCAAACATAATACCTGGAAAACATTAGAGCATGATTGAGCAAGTTTAAAAGATCATTCTCCCTGTACTTCATAGTTTACACTTTATGTCTTAGGTTGTCTTAGGTCACAAAGTTACACACTGTACATCAACCTCCACCTCCACACAGCCAGTTAGGCTTTTTTATCAAATGAGTATAGGGTGACCCACTGTTATTTTGTAGCAATCTAATGGAGAGAAACAAAAAGAAGTTTATGAGCTAAACTATGAAATCTTATCCTTTTTAACCCAGGAAGTCAATTAAGAGCTCTTTTATTAACAATGACAGCCTAGTTATTATGGATCATTACAATGTGGCAACACTGAGGGCCAGACATCTTAGTAACAGCAGCAGTTCTAACACATCATTCCCAGCCATCTACACATTTACTCTCACACCCATGTCAGCTCCATGTCAGTGTTGCAACGCTCATAATTACCTTCAATTTATTTTCTGACATTATTTTTGGGTCCTGAAATGTCATATTCATTATTACTTCATTTTTTGGAAAATAATTTAAACTGTCTCTAAACAAGAATAATCACAACCCATAGGTAACTTTTAAGATTTAGAATATTTCCTGAATTTGTAAACATGCATGTAAACAGTGTGTCTTGCCACCCA
>OMLM01020058.1:35301-46250 GCA_900302695.1 Helostoma temminkii | reverse complement strand
CCAGCCTTAGATTTTCCCACAAAGACCAGGACCTAAAACTGGAAAGCTTCCGCTTGCAACTCACTACCATGATTATTTGTCACACAAACTCAAATAATGACAAGCCAAAGCTGGAAAACACCCATGCAATTACCTCCATCACCTTAAATGCGTCTACAAAAAGCACCTTTTACAGCAAAAGGATAAATGCATCAGGCTTAAAGTTCTGCGCACAGAACAAAGGCCACTGACCCTGGAGTTACAACAGCTTTATTTAGCTCCTGTAATCCACCCAGGGAAGTGGAGAGACTGCGCTCCATTTGCAGAACCCGCTGCCTTAATTGGTCTCAAACCACCAAACTTCAAACCTGAAACACTACATTTGATTTGGCTTCACCCCTTCTGTAGTCTGCCATTGGACATCTTTGTGCTTCAAAAGATGTGTTTTGAGGTTATGTCAAGACGGGGCACCCCCTTCATTGAAGACTGTGGCATTTACCCACCAACTATCACCGTGAACACAGGAGCTGTAGAAGGCCACCTGTATATACAGTTTTTTTAAATCAAAGAAGAAGAAAATAACATTTTCTCTAACAATAAAGATTTGGTAGAAATAAGCCTGGAATGTAGCTCAGCCAAGGTATTTCTTTCTTATATATTATTAGCTAAGTTTGTTGGAATCAAAATAAAACCTCTAAAAACAGCAGTTTCTGTATAATCGACGATTGACGATACTGTATCATCCTGACACGTGTGCTTTCTGTTTCTACACGTTTATTCATTCCTAAATATTAGACACTTAAAATGAATGACGCATCCATATCTGCAAGCCTATAATTACTGTACCAACAAAGAGGTGAATCACTGTGGTTATTTCAGAAATGTTATTTACCTAGGACTCTTACTAACAAACAATTATTCTTACTATTTCCCCTATTAAATCAGTTCTTGTAATAAAATAAAACCAACTTGGAGCCGCGTATGACATACTGCAGACGAATGTTAAGAAAAATAATATATGTCACAAGACATTTTCATGAAATAAAATGACATTCAATAATGATGAACCCATTCAAAAATAGTTTTACTCCATTGGGTATGATGTGTGTTTGATTACCCCATTGCTGTGAAATGCTTTCCAGTGCACCAGCACTCTCTAGCTCTCAGTACGGGCAATCAACATTCTGATGAAGGAAGGTGAATATAGCAAAAGGTAGAATCTCCATCTCCAAACATCATTATAAAGATGCCAGCACTGGTCTCATGTTGCCATGCCTCTTGGGCAATGGAAAATTATGAAGAACATGACGAAAAATAGTTAATCATACCAAGTACATAGTATGAGAACTGCAGTAATCACTGATATTTTTTGATGGAGTCTAAATGTGTGGTATGTGGTATTTTGTGCATTACTAATATTTGTTTTTGTCCTGTGAGGAATAAAACATTTTGAATAGTCGAAAGGTGAATGTTCCAAAACAACCCAAAGAGGATGACATTGGCAATGCGTGGACATTAAGGATGAAAACTGTTCTTGTTCTGTATTTTATTGCTAATGCTATTAAATACCTGTTTTTTTCTCTGGAAATACCAAGCACATGTTCTCATTGACTTAATAAACTTAATAAATATGCAAGTCCTCCCCTATCCAGGTTAACCACAATGAGAGTCAACGTCCTCCGAATTTAGAACAGCTTTCCTTCTCTCGCTGCTAGATCTTTGCCTTTCTTTTAATTCATCTGCATTAAGTGAAATTCTTTCCTAACTTTGCATTATCCTAGCTTTTCAAATTCCAAATGTTCAAGTTTCCAATAATAATCACATACAGGCAGATATTATCCTAAAATAAATAAAACTATATTTTCAGTATTTTCAGCCTCTCTGAGTTATAATGATGATTGATGCAAACTGTGGAAAAATGTTAACGGGACAGAGACACGGCCACGGGATTAAAACAATTTCTTAAGGTCTTAAGGTCATTGCACTGTGAGAGTCTTTCATAAGAATACTCTTAGTGGCGCAGCAACAGAAATTAAGCAAGGTCTGGGAAGAGAGAAGCCAACCTTCTTTATTTGTGCAATGCTCCTGCATCTTTTGGACCAGACTCATTGTGGCTGAGCAGGTGTACTACTGTTGTGTTATTTGCATTTTTGATTGTGGTGTAGATATAATAAGTTGAGTTTGATGATCAACAGTGTTGATCGAAACTGCAGTTAATGGGGATATGGCAACATATGTAGGTGTCAGACAGGGTTTCAGGCTTGACAATGATGAAGTGAGTGCAATGTCAGCTACTGCCATTGTGTTTGTGCTTCAGCACAGTGGTATGTCTTGTGGTATGATTGTGTGGGAAACAAAACTTCCACAACTGTCCACATTCAACCAGGAACACGGCCTGGGATTCAGGATCAGCAGCCTTATGTTGCCTGCTGAAAGTAAAAGCGCACATCTCTGGTGGAGGGTATTAATGGGTGGTCATTTGGTAGGAGATGGGCTTTAACTGCAGGTTCTACATTGTGAGAGTCAAAACATGAAGTTGTTAAGGAACCACTAATTGGGGGTGTGGTATCCAGTTTCTTGGTCACCACACTTTATTCATCAGGGAAGTTAAATTGATGCTCAATCCAACATTTGGGCCCAATCCTAACCCAGTTGTCCTTAAGCCTCAAACCAAACAGTGACTGTAGCTTTTGTCATGGTTCTCGTGACAACAAATCAGACATGCAGCTTCCACCATTCCCAAGAAATCAGTGCCAAAAGGTACATTTGGCATCAAAGAACTAACCATCTGTCAGTATTTGACAACATTCGAAGCATCATTGTGTGACAGACGCAAACCTCAGTGTTAATCCAGGGCTTCTGATTATAAGCATATTATTTATTTACTTATAAATAAAATTATTATGTCTAAATCAACCATGAGGTTTTGTAGCTCTCCTGACGGTTCCACAACCACACATTCTTTCATTATAAAAAATGACACAATATATGTTAAATATGCTGCAACTGTTGCTTCATGGTGATGACAAGGAATCATTTTATACGGCATTTTAAATGATCCAAATGAGTCCTAAGAATTAACACTAAAAATGGTCACCTAACCATTCCCAGTGAAATGGTGGATTGGAAGATTTAAAAGGAAAACCTGCTTCATAATTTAGAATATACAATATAGAACAGCTTCAATTTGTTTTTAACTAGGATCTCACTGAAGTTTTGACCATACACTCTGCAACTGTAGCAAACAAACAGCCAAATTGTAGTAAAAATACAAATTTTCCATATTACCAAACAATTCTGATTCAGTTCATGGCGCTGATTGGTACTGATCACAGTACCGACAGTATTTTTTGCTCAAATACCGGTGTTGAAGGTGAATGCCCTCTGCAGATGACAACAATGGAAAGGAAAGACCCCAGACACTATTAGCGTGCTATTCATTAACTCAACTGGCAGCAGATGAGGGAATATACAGAGACTGAAGGAAGAGCCGGTGGCTTTTAATTTCCTGAAGGGAGCACGCCCTGCTACTGCTCTGCTGCTCCTGTTTATCCGCTGGCTTGTAATTCCTCATGGTCCGGGCTTTGTGTCGAGTTTCAGACTCGACTTCAAACGCACAGAATCCCTGCCAAAGCAAAGACATGCACCCATACAGTGTACCTCCACCTCCAGTACCAGTATGATTCAACTCAGGTGTAGCAATACAGGCTCCAGTAGTTAAGTAAGGATAACTAGTATCATGCAGTACTGTACAACCTATTCGTACATCTCATACTAACTTCTCATTTAAATACGTATGAGTTATTTAGTGCTGAGGATGAAGGTCCTAAACCGGATCACACTAAACAGGCTCTAAATATGGACATGATGTCTTCTATTTGAACATGTACAGCAGAGAATAACCACCTAGAGGATGTCCAATACGTTACTGTGTGTTGTTGACCACCAGCCAACCCCCCCAACTCTCCACACAAGTGTGTGAAATATTAGAAATAACTGTGGCAGACAGATTTCCACGCAGGCACTACTTCCCTACAGCCCAGCATTGCGTGAGAAACAGAGATGTAAACAGTACAGATAGAGACACCTGTGTTCCTGACAACGATCAGGTCTGATACTAGCTGAGATTTATTTCGAATGGCATATGTTATAAAGGTGTGATGTAGTTAATGGAAAATTCAATGGCCTACATATGAAGTTTACTACCAGTCAAAAGTTTGGACACACATAAGAATTAGGAAAAGATTTTTCTAATGAGAGATGATGATGATCTTTTTAAATGCATAAACTTCCATTAGCAAACATGACTTGCTATTGAAAGACAGAACCAATGTTCACTGATTATAGGACTGTGTGTTTATGTAAATATTCTTTTAAAAACAGCTATTTTCAGCTACAATCATCAATGTCTACACTATATTTCTGCTCAATTTGATGTAAAATCTCCAACTGGTAGCGTATCACAAAAGTTAAAAATAATCCAATAACACTGCTGTGAACATTTATACAGTTTTTTTCTTTGCATTTAGTTTCTTAGTTTTTTATTTTACCTATTTGATAAAACGATGTGTTTTTTTTAAACATTGTCTGCACTCCTCTTTTTTACTTATTAAGATTAGAGGGTTTTGTTGTTAAGTAGATTTCTTATCTCACACACACACACACACACACACACACACACACACACACACACACACACACACACACACACACACACACACACACTCATACATCAAGATAGTGGGTACACAAACTGTACCTGTCCTCACCCGTGTTTTGAACACTGCTTTTTCAAACAGTTTGGCTTGATTCTGCTTTGCTTTGCTTTTGGGCCCCTCACAGCAGCTGATCCTCCAGCAAAGCTGAGCCAGGAAAGAACAAATTAAGAGGAAACAGAGAGATGGGCAAACCTCCAGTTTTGACATCCTGCTGATGCTATGACAAGGTTTGCGGAGGTGACTAATGTGGGCTACCAGGCCAGGACAGACCACAGGTTCCACACAGGCTACAAAGCCTCATATGGGCATGGGTCAGGCTGTGTGGCGGCTGAAAGTGGAAAAACTCAATGAGGAAAACAAACCTCTGTAAATGAAGCTGATTGACAAGTGAGTGCTAATTAACAATAGTGATCAGGAGGAAAACAGAGACCTATGACCTTTAATGTAGAGACATATACTGAACAGAGAAATACATGTACACATACACAACATAGAATTTGGCATTAAAATTAAAATGCAAGATGCAGTATTTGTCCAGTTCCTGCTGTCCTGAGCACCCACAGAGTCTCCTGGTCACCCAAGCACTAGCTATTGGTAATTCACATTAACATACCAGCCTATGGTAATTTCTGTGTAGACATAACAAAACACTAATAACATTTTCTGGTATCTGGCATGTGATCTTGTGCAGGTACTGTATCCCTTTGTTAACAAAGTTCAGATTTGGTAGCACACATATCTAATGGCGAATCTTTACCAGCAACATTCCTTCACCAAAAAGCTCCAGTTACGAGCCTCAGCAGCGACTGGCCTCTATGTATTCTGCTCCAGAGCAGAGGAAAGCATTCTCCTCACATTACTGGGTCAGTGGCATTGCTTTACTGGGCAGCCCACCTGGGATAGTTTTTCTAGTGTGAGCGGGAAATACCTTTTTTAAAGGTTATGGGGAGATGGTACTATGTCTAATTTTGGTTTAATGATGATGTGTTGTGGTTGAAGTAGTATGTGTTTATATACGTTTTGAGTTTGTTATATGAAAAAGATGGTAAAAATATATTTAATACGTCAGTGGTTTTCTAGCGTTCACTGTACCAACTCTTTGTACCAACTCTCATTCCAATGCCTGCAGCTTTGACAGGGGCAATGAGAAACGTGAGGGTACGGTGTTGGGTTCCCTCCAGACCCATTTTCTGTCCTCGATCGGTGGTGAGAGACAAAAGAACCACAGAAACCAGAGCTTCAGGTAGTGCTGCACTTTTGCTGTGAGTCGGAGGGTTAGAAGAAAGGAATCCTTTCTCTGCCCGTCCTGGCGAGCTGTACTGTACACCTTGGAGAAGCACTCAGCACAGAGAGGAGATGGGTTGCCTTGATAATGGACACACACAAACACAGCCTTCCTCTTCAGGATCTGCTCTGCTTGTCAGAGCCTGAGACTGAAAGGCAGGGGAGGATTTGAGGCATTTAGAGCAGGTGTGAATTCATGCGGTCGCTGAGTCAGTACAAGTGTATTTGTGTAGTGCAAACAAACACTTTTAAAGTGAGAAAAGTACCATCCTCATCTCAGCTTTTTGTCCTTTATTTAGTCCTGAGATAACTCTCAGCTGATATCGCTGTTAAGCAGCCTCATTTCTGTCCTCACACACACAAAAGAGATGTTTTGAGAGAGAAACTGGCACATGTATTGTACTCAAAACCCACAAAAAAAACACTACGGAACACAGCCATACTCCCAGGAGAATGTGAGCTCTAAACAATGGCCATGGCATCAAAGAAACTCGTACTACAAATCAGTCAAGGAAAATTTGAGAAATAGATGGCTCAGACAGGTGGGCAAAAGCCAAGTGCTCAGTCAAAAAGAAAAACAGAGAATTCCCTTGAGGGGCTGCCTTGGAAGACTATAACTCAGGTCTGTAGTAGAGACCTCTGAATGGTTTTCTATTAAAATTACCCTCAGACTGGACCACATTCCCCTCAGCCCCCACATACTGTTGATATGTTGTTCGCTTTAACATCATGACAAAAACAGCCTTTGAGAAAGACGAAGTAGTGCACACAGAAGACTTTCACACAGCGATTTCCTGCAGATTTCCAAAAGCTTGTGTTTACTGAGCTAATTACTAACATTCCTTGGAGAACTTACAGGCTACTGCTCAGAACGTAGCAGCTTATGAGAACAGTGAGTTCTTTATACAATACTGTAGGCAGGCATACAGTATGTCCTGCTCATAAGATGCCCATTCATGAACTGCTATACATTTATAAAAAAAGAACAACGAAAAAATAAACAGAATGTTTTGTTTTTCATAGCCTGAAGTGGAAAAAAGGTTGTTTCTTTTTTATCTTCAAATGTGTAAATATTGATAGATGCATATTATAAAACCAATACAAAGGTCTGAGATATGGATAAATGTATGCACTTACAGAAATCTATTTTGTGTGTGTGTGTCATAAATTAATGAAGCTGGCAAAAATCATCTTTTTTGAAAATTTTTACTTTTTATCAGCAGCGAAAACTTTTCAATTCTGTCAAATATCAATCAAATAAGCTTTGCTATAAAGTTTGATTTGTATAATTACATATGTATCTGTATATTTTTGTACCACACTGAGAACTGATGGGATCTTTTATACACACAGGGTAAAAACTCAAGGCCAAACTCCAAAATGACGCTCGCTCATTTTAATTAAAGCTACATGAGCACAAAAACCCAAAGTTTTCTTAGTACCGCCCTTACCTTTACTGAGATATGTAGCCAGGTACACTTCCCTCACTTGCATCTTTTTTGGCCTCTTAAAGCCTGAACACACCTAAAGGCTAGCTCTAAAGACTGGACTGAACTGGTCACACCACAGATCACAGATTTATAGTCTTTGACAGTCTGGAAGCAGCACGCACCCAACAACTAAATAGGGTATGGGTACACTGACTGGAAGTTCTGGCAGCAATACTGAAAATCTCTGAATAACGGGAACTCTTGCATGCTCTTGTGTCAAAACAAACACGGCCGCCGACCTGCATCTTTACATAAACAGTGACATTTGCCCTGAAAAAAAGAAAGAAAGATTTTGGGTAAAAGCCTGGATGAAGAGACAGCAACTGAGGAATGAGGAATGATCTAATTAAGAGACTTGAATGCACTTTATACTACATGACAAACAAAGAATCCTGATACTGGTAAAACTGGCTGATTACAGCAATTACACTGCCAAAATAATGACTTTTTGAAGGGACACATAAACAATTTTATTTACTGCAATAAAAGCCAAAAGAACCAAGACAGATTCATGCCTGCAGTTTGCAACAGAATAACACTCATTTCAGTGAATTACACTGCGCTTCTCAAGATGTTCCCAAAAGTCCACAGAAGTGTCACTGTTTCTTATTATTAGGACCTTCTGTCCTTCAGTTGACTGTTTTCTGTTACTGATGACGATGCAAAAGCTAAGGCTTTGGGAAATATAAATTATCATTTAAAAAAATGAAACCACAGTAAAAACATCTAATCATTTCCATCAAATATAAACATGGAGCCAATAGATTTCCTATTTGTGAGACTTTAGCTGTTTAGATTCTGGGATCCAAGTTTGAGTTGACAACGTTTGCAATATTGTTCCAATACACCACAGTCCAAATCACTGTCTGTTCCCCACTTACAGCCAACAGACACTGTGACCTAATTCACTAACATCAGCTTGGTAGACTCTGAAAATGACAGGGTAACATCAACACAAACCTAAGATGATCCTGGCCTGTGCCTTTCATCTACTGTACACTTTGGTGTGTGTGACATCAAGAAAAACGTAGTACCAAAACAATGTCAGACCTTCATTTTCAAAGAAGCGCTAAACTGTTTCAGCTGTCATCTATTAGAAGAGGACACTGATGATTATATGAATGCTCTAGGGGTTTATGACCACATAAGGGAGGCACCGTAAGTCTGGCGTTGCATGTCAAATTCACACTAAATGTTCAGTAACTAACTGTTACATACATAATCAAGATTTTGGACAAGCTGTTTACTAATTTCTAAGTTCCCCTACAAAAAACAACTCTGGAATTTGGATGTAGTGGATGTATAGTTTTACCAATTTTGACACAGATTTTTGCATCAGTGAGGTTCTCAAAGCAAAGACATCTGTCATTATGCACAACCATTACACACAGCTATGATATTCTCACATCATATTCTTCTTTTGTGTATGTGTGTAAAAAAGCATTGCATTATGTGCATATTTACTGATTATACATCTGGTGCACATGTGCTGGAATAATCTAAACATAGTACACATTTTCAGTATTTTTACACAGTCCTGTATAACCACATATTTTTTTTAAAGGTATTGCATAAATGCTAATGTTATGTCTTTGTCCCATAACTAAAATCGTTTATAAGAATAGATTTGAGCAATTTTGTATTATATCAACCTATCTTAAGGTAACTTTCACTGAACTTAGGCTGGCAAAATGCCACTCATCTATTTACACAAAATAGAAAAAAATTAAAAATTAAAATTAATACAAATTAAAATGAATTAAATCTGTACGAGCACACAAACCCAAAGTTTTCTTATTACATCCTTTACTTTCTCATTGACACTACACAGAGATATGTAGTCAGGTACACTTCCCTCACTTGCATCTTTTTTCTGGCCTCTTAAGGCCTGAACACACCTAAAGACTAGCTGGTCACACCACAGATCATATAGTCTGACAGTCTGGAAGCAGCACACACCTAACAATTAAAAGGGGTATGGGTGTATCGACTGGAAGTTCTGGCAGTAATACTGAAAATCTCTGAAGAACAGAAACTCTGGACACTGAACATGATTATTGAAACAGATTCAGTTTCCAGTGAGTTTTTGTGGGATGCAATGATGAGGACAACCAAGATGTCAAAGGTTGTTAACAATAAGTTGTGGATTATTATACAAAAACACACAGGGTTTTTATATCAGACCTATGATGGGTTTAAGCCCTTGGTTGGAGGTACAATGTAGGTTCCTCAGCACTAGGACGTAGAGGTGGGAACTTGGGTGGAGCACATGCTGTTTGGCTTGCAACAGGAGCTGGCTTTGGCACAGCACAGTCTTGCATACGGCTTTGGCAGGAGATGAAGGCTATCCACCAATTCGGAGGAGGTACTGGCACTAGACTTGTATAAGAATACACATGTAACACAAGAACAACAAGAGGGAGGCCTAGGTCGTAACATTCTATAATCCTACAACTGATAAGTTGGCATCAACATTATGTCAGATGTTGAAGTATCGTTGTTTTCAGGAGTTATAATCAAGCAAAAATGTCAAAAAAGAAAATTGTGTGTAGCTACTCAAAGGTGAAGTAATGATATTCTTAATGACCATTAATTTCACATCTTTGGATTTTGTTTTTGTCAGACAAAAAACTCATTCTACTACTACTACTACTAATATTAATACATACTTTATTAATCCCCTTGGGGAAATTCTTTGTGGACGGGCTGCCTCTTACTACTCCATGTTACGCCCTTTTGGTAGCAGGTACTTTGTTTTTTTTTCTCCTCTTTGCCTCCTCCCTTGGGCTCAGTGAGTGCGTGGATGTGCATGTTTGTGTTTGTGTTGTGTGTATGAGTGAAGAAACAGGTGATGCTTCTGTGCCCCTGTAATTGGCCCATTTGAATTATTTGCTGCCAATGGATTTGACAAGCTGGGAGCCCAGTCTTTTGAACATCCGATGACAGCAGCCTGTTGGCCTCCGCCTCTGCCACTCCCAACCCAAAGCAGCTCCTGTTTGTTGGCTGTGTGTGTTCTGTATCTCCACTTAGAAAGCGGTATTAATTTGGTATTCTGTGTTAAGTAAGTTAGTTTTTTTTTTTACCGAAAAAAAATAATTTTGTTTAATCTTTGTCTATATTGAGTGCTTGGTAGCCACTGTAGAAGTGAGAATCCCTTTTATTTTCCTGTTGTTTTTCTCCTATGTTTAGGAGTATAGGTTAATGCACATGTCTTTTGGTTTGGTTTGGTTGTGGTTGGGTAAGTTACGAGATTGATTAGCACTTTTGTTTTGGCCCACACTCACATCTGAGGTTAAATAAAGGCTACCTTATTGTGAACCTTTAAATCTTCTGGGCTGACTTTACTTGGGAGTGGGAAGAGTGGGGAAGCCACCATGTTATGTCCAGTTTTCCCCTAGACAGGGACATAACAGCAGCATTAAAAAATTATTTGTCGTGAAATCCTATGAAACTGCCAACACATACAGGAACAATGGAG